>JACGDI010004011.1:728474-759149 GCA_014898725.1 Jacaranda copaia | reverse complement strand
CCCCCAATCAGACCTATGGACTCCAACTCCAATTTGGATTTGAACTCTAATTTGGACTTGGTTCCACTGCCTAACATCATGCTTTCAAAATTGAACATGACTTATTTTGAACTTGATGTATCCTAAGAAAAATTTTACCAGTTCTAAAGAGTTAAAAAATAACTGCAAGTAAATGAAACAAGGTGAAAAATAGAGAGTTACCTTGAGAACTCATTTCGTATTGTTGACAACACTTGCCAAATTTTGTTTAAGGCTTTAGATAAATACAAAGCACCTATCACAATGCCTCCTGGAAACAACTAGATAAGGAAACCAATGATTTTTTGACTTTGATAATAGTTGAATATATTATTTGAAACTTCTATTGTAAAAATTAAAAATAATTTATCAAGATTTAATGAAAGGTAAAATTAAATTTCACTTTATAATATATTTTTAATATGAAAATAAATTTTCAAATTGAACAAAAAGGGCTTGATAATGACAAAATAAGACTGTCAGGTTGGAAAAGTAAAAATTGAACTGAAGGACCCAATTAAATAAATAATAAATAAAGTAAAAGGCCAATAAGTTGAATTAATTAAGTCCATTAAGGTAGGCACCGAGAGCAAATTAGGTCAAGCCCATTAAGCACTTAATTATTATAAAAACCAATTCATACACTCAAAAGGGATACCAAAAATTATTCATAAAAAATTTAAAACTCTAACTCCATATAGACACGTTCCATATGAAAAACCTGATTAAATTCGATAAATGTCAAAAAGGATCCTATCTCTGCTTCCTATAAGCATCATGGATATATTCACATTATTCCTCTCATAATAATCAAAATTTAGTGATATCATTGTAGGCATATTAATTTTGACCAATTGAAAAGTGATACACGCAAAATAATATGCTAGCTATTAATTTAAAATTTTCTATTTATGTCTCAAAATTTATTAAATTTGATTCCAAAAGATAAATAATTAATTTTAATTAATAATTAGTATTTATTTTGGGCACAAATCAAATATCAACAACTATCAAAATAAAGTATCCCAACTAATCAAATCAAATCATGCAGCCTAGCAATCTCAAGATAACCAAGTTGCGAGTCATGACATATCTATATTTGTGGATCAATCAAATCAAAGATATCTGATATTATCTCTTGATAATTGATATTATCTTATTGAAAAGATAACTATAAAAGAAGTTCATGTTCATATGGAAGTCTCCCACTAAATATCTATATAAAGCGGTGATCAAAGTTCATTCTACAAAAAAATAGTACAAGTCATAGCAAGTAAGAGAAACTTTGAAAGAGTTCACTAATTTTCTCAAGCAAATCAAGGAGATCCATAGCATTCAAGACATCACGGAGCTAATCAAATTTCTAGATCATCTTTCAAAGGAAAGAAATAAAGGATTAGATTAGAGATTGAATCCACAATTGATAATTTTTAATTTTATTTTATTTGTACAAATATTTCTTGTCTTGTAATTTTAATTTTTTAGACAAAAAATTTGTACCAATCTTTAATCTAATCCTCTAATTATTTCCTTCTAAAGATGATATTGAGTGGGAGACTCTTAGATAAAGGTGCCAAAATCAAACCCAACTCAATAACTTGACAATGACCCACCTAAAAAATATCAGGTTTAGCTTTAGGGTTTTCGAATTTAGGTCAAATTGGGTTAGACTCAAAAATGACCTGAGAAAAAAAATAAGGATGGGTTGTTTTCAGATCAACCCGCGTAACCCCAAAAAAATAAATGGATGACCCAATAATCCAATAAACCTAACCCAACATAACCTAATCTACTAAAAAATGTCAACTAATTAAAATAAAATATAAATAATATATATCCAAAAATCTAAATTTTGAAAATTCAATTACAATTTATAAATTTACAAATTGCAATAACATTATTAATAAATAAGTATTAACACTTCCATTCTTTCAATTCAAAGACGATTGTCTAAATCACCAAACATAACCCTCCTCACCTTCTGTTCTAAAAAAACAAAAACCCTAGCCTCCTCTGCTGCCATGCGCCTCCGTTGCACTACTGTCATCTATTGTGCTTCCCCTTAATTATTATGCCAAATTTTAGATTTTATTGTAAATGAAATATCTACTCAATTATGATGTTGGAATTTATAAGTATGATAAATAAAATAAATAGAATGTGGTGGGTTGGAATGGGTCAGGTTTATTAGGTTGTTAGGTGACTTGACTTAAAATCAGGTCAATTTGAACCTAACATGAAATTTGGTGAGTCAGGTTAGGGTTGAGCCTTTTTGGTTTAACATCAGGTTAGGTTGGATTTGGGTTTGATATTTTTATGTTATACCCCTATCTCAACCCAACCCGAACCCACCCAACCTGCACGAATAGACACCTTTACTCCCAGATGAACTTAAACTTCTTTGATAGTTATCTCTTTGATAAGATAATATCAATTATTAAAAGATAATATTAAATATCTTGGAATTGATTGATCCACAAACAAAAATATGTCACGTGTTGCAACTTGGTTAGCCCAAGATTGTGAGGCTACATAGCTGGATTTGATTAGTTGGGCACTTTATTTTGATACTTGTTGATATTTGATTTGTGCCCAAAAATAGATACTAGGTTATTAACTAAAATTAATTATATATCTTCTATAATTAAATTTAATAAATTCCAAGATATAAATAGAAAATTTTAAATTAATAGCTAGTATATTATTTTACACGTGTCACTTTTCAATTATCCAAAATTAATATGTCTATAAATGCCCCCTTTTGAAGGTTTGGCGAAAGATGCGCCAATCATCCAAAAAGATGCAAGGCTCAAAGTATTTGAGAATTTTTTTTGTCCCTTTTTTTCACATAAGTCTATGGCAAGAACATCATCCAAACATTCCTCGAGTTATGATGCCTTTCTACAAACATATTGCACACTACCATCAAGAACTATCATCTCTTTGTAGAATCTTTATGAACTTTGTGGATTGCCGATAGGTGAAGACTTTTATAATGAGGTCTTCCCATCTGCCTACATATCAAATAAAAGAATCAAATCATAACATAGTTCAAACTAAACATCCTTTCAAGGGGGTACAGTACATAATTTGCACTTATGCGGGCAAAGAGTAACATGCAGTTTGGGCTCATGCTTTAAAGACCATATTTAATTTGAGTAGACATTTTATACTCGTGTTAAAGAGTTCACTTGAATTTGGTCGTCATTTTTATTCATGCTAAGGAGTCTATTTGAGTTTGACTTGATAAACAATTTACAATAAAACACTTTTATTGAAGAGTAAATGAGGAGACTTTAATTTGAGAATTTCAGATAATTTATGCTTGTATTTGGGAGCATTATTGACAGTTTAAGCTCTTATCAAGGAGTATATAGGGAGGCTTTAAATTGAAAATTTTAGATAGTTTATGATCATATATAGGAGCATTTTTTATGATTTAGGCTCTTATCAAGGAGTACTTAGAATTTGGAGACTTGAGCTTTAGACTTGGAGACTTCAGTCTTCATTTTGGAGACTTGAAAATTTGATTCTTGGACTCAGAGACTTGAGTTTAGATTTGAAGACTTAGCGACGTGAGTTTTGATTTGGAGACTTAAGACTTGAAGACTTGAGTCAAGGATTTGGACTTTGGAGATTCGAAGACTTAATTTATGGATTTAGAGACTTGGAGTCTTAACTATTATATATGGGGATTTAGAGATTTGAGTATTAAATTTTGACACTTTAATTTGAGAATTTTAGATAATTTATGCGCATATTTAGGAGCATTATTGAAAATTTAGGATTTTATCAAAAGCACATGGAATTTGAAAATAAAGGTTCATCGCCCCTAACATTTTCATCAGCAATAACATTGCTTGTGTTTTTTTGTTCATCAAAATTCATGCTTATTTTAATATTATGTGTATAAGTTGCCAAATCTTTGAAATGCTTTGGTTTGATTCATTAAAGTATAGAGCAAAGACTCCAATGCATTCCTTAAATACACATCTCAATTGTTGAAGCCTCCAACAATTGATCTTTGCAATTAAGGCTCCAATTTCTCCAGTGATTGATGTATATGTTATTCTTTCCACTGACAAGAGTTGGTAAGTTGAATCATGTTGATTGTCCATTGAATGTTGTGAAAAGATTAAGGAACTCTTGTTCCAGTTGCCCTAACTATCAATGAAGCCAGCCTCCAAATAAATATACCAACCTTTAATAATCAAACAAATTGCTTGACTAAATGATTTCCATATGTCTTAGCATTGTTACAAGTCTTAATAAAATGAGCCTCATGTTGCTTGATTGCCTTTGCCATCAAATTGCTGAAACTTCAAAAGTTGGTATCCAATTGGCATATTCAAATCATCAATTCTTCGAGTTCAAGGCTTAGAGTAAGTCGTAAATAACTTAAAATTTCTCTCAAGATTGTCTTTGATAGTCCCCATGATAAATTCCTTCAATGAATTGATGGGAATTAATTCATTAAAGAAATCTTGTAGTTCTTTTGTTGTAGTCTTTTCATTTTCAGTTGAATTGTCTCATTGTAGATCTTTTGCCTTAGTTATGAACGTCAACTTATTCTCCTACAATGCGATTGGCATCAAAATTGTCCACTTTGTTTATCAACTTGGAGATCTAAAAGTTTTGCTATTAGACATGCTTTGTGAGTCCTTCAATGTCCTTGTCAAACTTGCAATTTATTTCTCTAAAGTTGTAGTACTTATCACTATCACTGGTGCCATGCTTGAGGAATTTGATATTGAGTGAGGAGGGAATGCCACTAATTCTTCCTTTGATTTTCCCATCTTCATTGGCATCAATAAGATGTTGCAATGCCTTTTCCACACCAAGTGAAGAAGCCACTTCCACAGATGATTACAACTTTTTGGACATACTTGTCATGGTGATGCTAGCACTTCTTGTTCCAGTACTTGAGGAATTGGAGGTTGTAGTTTTCAATGATGCAGCCTTGTTAGTGGTCATTTGACACTTCAATTTTTGAAGAAAGGAAGAGATAAGAGTTAGAGGTCGTCCCACTGGGCATGCCAGAAATTTGTAATGAAAATTTCTTTATCTGGAAAATTTAAATTACAAAACAAGAAAAATTTGTAGAAATAAATAAAACTAAAACTTATTAATTATGGATTCAATCTCTAATATACTCTTTTGATTCTTTCCTTTCAAAGATGATCTTGAAATTTGATGAGCTCTACGATGAATGCTTTGAACACCGTAGATATCCTTAAATTTGCTTGAGAGAATTGTTCAACTCCTTCAAAGTTTCTCTCACTTGCTATGATTTGTGTTGTTGCTATGTAGAATGAACTTTAATTACCTCTTTTTATAGATGTTTAGTAGGAGACTCCTAGATGAACTTGAACTTCTTTGATAATTATCTTTTTGATAAGATAATATCAAATATATTTAATTTGATTGGTCCACAAATACAGATATGCCACATGTTGCAACTTGGTTAACTTGAGATTGCCAAGCTGCAAGGCTTGATTTGATTGGTTAGGATACATCATCTTAATAGTTGTTGATATTTGATATGTGCTCAAACTGTTGTGACTTGGAATGATCAAATCTTAACTATGAAATAATAGTAAAGAAAATTCAATATAATTGACAACAAAATTTAACGTGGTTCAATGATGTGCCTAATTCACCTGACAAAGAAAAGAATTCTATTGATCTCAAATCAAAGTACAAGTACAACTTTTGTTCCACAATCTCATGTGAACACCAAACACTCTCATTCTAACACCGTCTCGAGAAACTATCTCAAAAGTAATCTTAAATCACTTATGTATAGTCTGTTGTTTTCACCCAAAAGAAAACTAGCTTAAACATGTATGAAAAACAAGTCCTGGGCCTGTGGACCTACATCACACTCCAAGGCATGCATGACTTGCTCCTTGGCACACACTCCACTATAAAGTACCAAGTTTTTAATCCTGCTATGCGCCTTCGGGTGGACAACTTGTGCCAGCGCGTGGAACTCCTACTTCTACGCAATTCTAGCTAGGCTTGCACTCGAGTGCAAGTTGCTGCTTGTGCTGTTGCCATTCCAGTAGCATATACGTTTGGGCACACATCATACCTACTCTTAGCTACCTCGTGCACCCATTTTGACCCCTTAATCTATTTTGCTCCATTCTTCTTTCAGTTCTTGTCGATTGAGCTCAAATTTTAAGGTAAAATCAATAATTCTCCACCTTGACTTAAAATTCACCATCTTTCTTCTTTGTCCCTGCCCCCAAGAAGGCTTGTCATCTGAGTCTGCAAACATTAACCAAATCCAAGCAATGCTAAAATTTGATTTCTGGAACAGCAATAGTCAACATGTCTGCCGGATTATCCTTGGTCCCAATCTTTTCAATCAAAATAACACCTTGAAACACCATATCTCAAACAAAGTGATACCTCATGTCAATGTGCTTTTTTCTCTCATGAAAGGCTTGATTCTTTGATAAGTTTTTAATACTCTCATTATCACAAAATATTGAAGTAACCTTAGAATCCATACCCATATTCTCAAGTAAACGTTTTAGCCAAATACCTTCTCTCACACCTTCAGCTAATGTTGTAGATAATGCGCAACTAATGTCCACAAAGTCACCTTCCAGCTAACCATACAACTCAAAACATAAAACACATATCCCATCATGGACCTTCTACTGTCCAAATCTCCTGCATAATCTACATCCACATAGCCAATAATCCTTGTAATAGAATTCAATTAACTATATCTCAAACATCTATCTGTAGAGCCTCTCAGATACCTCATGATCCATTTCATAGCCTACTAATAAGTTTTTCCTAACTTGTGCATATGCCTACTCACAACACTAACTGTATGTGAAATATCTAGCTTAGTGCACACCATGGCATACATTAAGCTACCCATGCACTAATATACGGCACATTAGAAATGTGCTCCACCTTCTCCCCAATACTCGGTGAATCATCTAATGAGAGCCTAAAATAAGCTGCAAGTAGCATACTTACTGGCTTGGATTTATCTATTCTAAAATGCTCTAATACTTGTACTACTATTGAGATAAGTACAACAATCCTGTATGTCTGTCCCAGATGATCTCCATGCCCAATATCTACTTTTTATTACCTAATTCCTTCATCTCAAATTCTTCAATTAACTGAGCTTTTAAAACATTGATCTTAGATATGTTTTTAGAGGTAATCAACATATCATCAACATACAACGGCAAATATATGAGAAGGCTATCACTATATTTTCTATGATATACACAACAATCAAAATTACTTCTGGTGTAGCCTATCTTGGTAATAAATGCATCAAACCTTTTATACCATTTCTTGGGAGACTGCTTCAAGCCATATAAAGAATTCTTCAAAAGATATGCTTGATTTTATTTCTTGGAAACGATGAATCCATTTGGTTGGCTCATATAGATTTGTTCTTCCAACTCACCATGTAGAAATACTATTTTCACATCCATTTGCTCAAGCTCCATATCAAATAGAGCAACCATGGCAAGTAAAACATGAATGGAAGTGTGTTTTACAACTGAGGAGAATACCTCATGAAAGCTAACTCCCTTTCTCTAAGCAAAACCCTTAGCAACTAATCGCGTCTTGTAACTAGCATCCTCAACCCTAAGAATACATTCCTTCTTCTTGTAGATCCATTTACAACCTATAATCTTTTGTCATTCAGGTACATCAACAGCTCCCATGTCCTATTCTTATGTAGAGACTCCATCTCTTCACTTATAGCTACAACCCATTTATCAAAATTTAACCCAAAAATTATTTCTTTGTATGAAACTGGATCATCTCCTACAAACTCTTAGCTTGAACTCAATGCATAAGCTACTAGATCTAAAATGCATAATGCTGTGGTGATTTGATCTACCTCCTCTCTCTATCGCGAGCCAAAGCAATACTTTTGTAATAAATTATTTTCCTGCTACTTATTAGGCAATAATATGTTCTCACCAATTTCATCTACCACCTTTTGTTTCTCATTTGAAACTTGTGAAGTATCAATTTCAATCTCCACTTTTTCCTTAATGCCCTATTGACTGCTTTTTGGTTGCTCTATCTTCTTCATCATTGCAGACTCATCAAAAGTCATATCCCTGCTGATAATTATCATGGAGCTGTTGTCATCATTACACCACAAATAATAACCTTTTCTCTATCTACATAGCCTAGGAATATGCACTTTCTAGCCCTTGGCTCAAGCTTTCCATCATGAACATGAGCATAGGCTGGGCACCCAGACACTCTCATATTTAAGTAATAAGTAGGAGACCTGAACCAAACTCCTATTAGTGTCTTGTAGTCTAAAGCAGTTGATATTAACCTATTCACCAACTAACAAGTAGTGTTGATTACTTCTGCCTAAAAATCCTTGGACAATCTGACATTAATGAGTGTGCATCTAGCTCTTTCCAAGATAGTCCTATTTATCCATTCTACAACTCTATTCTACTGTGGTGTATGTAAAGGCCATCCTTTTTGTCTCCTTTCATGATAAGTAATGCACCTTTGAAAACCTGTAGAACTTTATCTCGAGCTCTGCACTCACAATCATTCGTGTCCAAAGTACCCAATGAAATCAGAACTTCATCCAGATGTTAGGGTTCTTACTATACTAACATGTATTCTAATACTCATTAAGCCAATTTCTACAACCCTACATGAAGCATAGTTTCCCATAAGCACTTTACCACTATCATATTTTTGATAAGTGGTAAAAAAATCTTCACATCGGCACATGTGGTAGGAGAAACCACTATCCAAAATCCACTCAGAGCTTAGTAAGCTTTTGGTAACATTGAGAACAAGCCCACCATCAGACTCATCCTCAACAATTCCTATGACATCATCCCATTTTTTATCAGAAGTTTCACATGCATCATTCGCCTTTCCTTATTCCATATAATTTTGTTTCCAATGCCCCTTTTCACCACACCTAAAACACTTGTTGCCATTTCTAAGCTTGGTTCGGGATTTTGATTAGCCTCTACTCTTTTCTCTTTCTCTTAGTTTCCCTTTTACCGTCAATCCTTTCTCATTTTCACCATTGTTACTGCCTAGGACATATTTTCTCAACTCGTTGGAATTTAATTAGGCCTTTACATCCTCCATTAAAATTGTATCCTTCCCATACAACAAAGTAGTGACCAAGTGCACAAAGGATTTGGGTAGTGAACACAAGAGATTTAACGCTTGATCTTCATCATCAATTTTGACATCTATACTAGCAAGATCCAGAATCACCTTGTTGAAATAATCAATATGTTGAGTAATAGATATACCTTCCTTCATCCTCAACAAGTATAACCATTGTTTCAAATATAGCCAATTTGTTAAAAACTTCATCATATAGATACTCTCCAACTTTGATCATAGTCCTGCTGGCATACTTTCCATAGCAACCTTTCTCAATACGTTATCCACTAATGATAACACCAAATTACCATAAGCTTTCATCATAAACTCATCATTCTCCTCATTTGTCAATATTTTTGGCAGGGAATCTCTGCCTTTTAATATTCTTTGTAAACATTGTTGACACATAAAGGTGCCAACCTTCATTTTCCACAGCCCAAAGTTATTTTTCCCAACGAACTTCTCTACCTCGTATTTCCTGGCTACCATCTGATCAATCCCAGCTCTCAATATCAATTTGTTATGACTTGGAATGATCAAATCCTAATTATGAAATAATAGTAAAGAAAATTTAATGTAATTGACAATAAGATTTAACGTGGTCCAGTAATGTGCCTAATCCACCCGACAAAGAAAAAAATTTTATGGATCTCAAATCAAAGTGCAAGTATAAACTTTTGTCCTACAATCTCACGTGAACACCAAATACCCTCGTTATAGACACCGTCTCGAAAAATTATCTCAAAAGTAGTCAAAAATCACTTTTGTATGGTCCTTTTTTTTTACTCAAAAGAAAATTGGCTTAAATATGTGCGAAAAACAAGGTCTGGTATGTGAGAAAAACAAGGTCTAGGCCTGTAGGGCTACACTGCACCCCTTACATTCTAGCACACACACTCCATTATAAAGTGCCAAGTTTCTAATCATGCTGCGCACCATGGCGTGGACAACTTGTGCCAGGGCATGGAACTCCTACTATGTTGCACGCCCAGTCGCAGCAGCCTTGCACCTTGGTGCACAACACATCCAGCCTTCTGCCTAATTCCAGTAAGGCTTGCGCTCGAGCGCGCCCTGCCATGCACCTAAATGCAAGTCGTTACTTGCACTACTATCGTTCCAGTAGCATGTGCCCCCAAGTGCACGTCGCACCTGCTCTCAGTTGCCTCGTGCGCCCCCTGGCTCCATTTTGCTCCATTCTTCTTCCGATTCCCATCGATTTGGCCCAAATTTCAAAACAAAATCAACAAAAACAAATACTAGTTTATTAATTAAAATTAATTATTTATCTTTTAAAATTAAATTTAATAAACTTTAAAATCTAAATAGAAAATTTTAAATTAATAGTTAACATATTACTCAACGCGTCATCAATTTTCAATCGGCCAAAATTAATATATCAACAATCATATCATTACTCTTGAAAAACATTCATTTGAGAAGTTAACGTTTGCTTTTGACACTCAAAGGAAAATAAGAATAATAGATTTAGGATAGAGATAGTATATTTTCAGGGATTAAATATATTTTACACAACTATAATTGCGTCTATTATTTGAACGATACGCTGGATGAGACAGATTTCAATTCATCATAAAATGACGTCATTTAAATACTTATTTTCAATTAAAACTTATTAGGAGAAGTGAACAAAATGCGGAGACTGGCATAATGCTGTTTGGAGCGGGACATTGGCGAAGGATGGCGACCGAGCTTGGCTGCAAACGTGGGCTACATTAATTAAGGTAGATTGAGCCGGCCCAACACATAGTACAGATCCATGTCGGCGCGTAGGTTTGCAAACTATGTTGATTAATTTGTCAAAAAAGATGAAGCCCAATTCAAGTTGAGTTTGTCTTTTCTCATGGTCGGTTGAAGTCGATCAACTTTGATTGTCATTGACATCGACATCAACATCAATAATGCCAAAACTGAAACCCTGAAGGCTGAAGCCTGAAGCCTGAAGCCTGATTTGTTTAGACGGCATACTGACTTGATCTTGCACGTACTATCCATGCACAGACTAATTGCTAACAACTTAAGTTATGTTCTGTGTTTTTATTTTTCGAGCATGAATTTTATTTCTCAAACCATTGCTACAAAATCACCACCAACACGTTAAAGTACTGGTGCTTATTGTTGCTTCAAAAGCTGTTGTTGCGCCAAGTACAAAACCGGAATTATCTTGTTTCTACTCAGCAAAAGGTGAATATCGTACCAACTTCTAAAATATAATTTATTTTCTCCTAAAAATAAAAAAAAAATTAATCTTTTCAATCATAACAGCAATCATCAAAATTGTCTATATTTGTATCTTTCTATTATTACTTTAGTATAAATTTATGTTTGTACTAATAATGTGAAACTAACAATCAAACAAATTTTATGTCAAATTAATACAAAAGGCATTTATAGTAAAACTTGTAGTTCTCCCTAAAGAAAATTAAATATATCTTTATTTTTAACGTATTCTCTTATCTTACTATCAGAGTACATTTTGTCTAAATATTTCTCAAAAAGTATCCTAAACCAAAACCAAATATTCCCAGTCTCCAAAGAAATCATAAGTTCAATTGCAATAAGAATAAGATAGATATATATATATATATATCCTCAATACACTCCAATCCGGTGTATAAATTTGTCAAAACCTTGAATCCCTTCCCAACAATGAAACTTCAGATTTAGTAAAGTGAAGTGCTAGAGCTCATAGTCTGGCCCTTTTTCTTTAATTCTGCATTAAACCAAAAAATGATTAAACAAATAAAAATAAAAAAATGAATATAGTGAGATATATATATATATATATAGATAGATATAGACACAATCATGTGCACAATCATTAATAATCTTGCAGGAGAACCTCTTTCAGCATAAAAGATGCATCTAATTGATATATATATATATATACAACTCCATCATTAGATATAGTCAAGCAAGAATCTTAAAAAAGAATAGTGCTTCAAAGTCAATAGCCCTTTTCTTAAACCCTACTATTCTTGTGGCATCACTATAATTCCATGAATGGTGTGGATATAGTCTTGTTTTAATTGAAGGTTCCAGTAAACTTTTATTTTATTAACACCCCCCTCACACACACCCCGCCCCCAAAAAAAAATTGAAAATAATTTTTCATGATGTGGCCTATTCAATTCGATATATATTATGAGTTATGCCTAAACACTATAATAGTAAATTATCTTAACTGATGTATAATGCTAAAATTTTCACTAATTGTTCATATTATTGTTCTATTACAATAATATATAATTTTACAAGTTTAATAATGACATGTAAGCTGGTATCTTTCACAAATAATGAGATATGTACAATGATAAAAAAAAATATTATCACAAATTATGTTCAACATATAAATTTAAAGTATATATCATTCACGATAAGGAAATTAAGAAATCGAACTCGTCTTACGACACATTTATAAACTAATCGTTTTCATGCTAAAAAAGTTTGTTTAATCAGCGCTTTGACAGACATTGTGATTAACAGCTTTTAATAGGCATAATCATATACACTATAAAAAACTAGAGATTCAATTACTAGGGCTATAAACATTCATTAAACGATACGAATATGCTGTATCTATATTCGTATTCATTTAAGTTTTATAATATCTATATTTATATTCATATTCAACGGATATCTTTTAATAATATCTGATTTCGTATCCAACGGATATTAATCAAATTCAAATATATTCATATTCGATTCTAATTATTAGGATACATTCATTTATAAATATCTAAATATCTGTTTACAAATATTCGAATCCATTAACTTGTAATAAATATTTTTTTCTAATAAATTTCATTTTAAAAAAAGTTTACTACTTTATCTTAGAATTAAAAAAATAACTATTCTTGACTTAGTTGATTTTTTTAAATTAATGATTAACTTTATAATTAATTAATATTAATATAAATTAATTATAAAGTCAAGCAACCATAATTTTATATTGATCAATTTTATTGTTCATATATTGATTTTGTAACTTCTTTTTCTTGATTTAGTAGTGTTTAATTTTCATTACTACTGTCTATCAATTCTTCATAATCCTTAACTACTAATTTTTTTTCTATTAATTCCTTAATTACTAATTTATACTTATATTCATCTATATAGATTATGAAATTTCATATTAAAAAAATAAAAATAATTGATTATGTATAATAATATATTATATATAATAATTTTTAAATATATTTTATCAGATATGGATAACAGATTTAATTAAATTATGAATAATTGAATATATAAACGGATATATCCCGTGGATATGTAATTGGAGGGAATATTAAATTGGTCGGATAGGTAATTATCATATTCGTATCAACTTACAGTTAGATATCTACTAATCGAATGCAGATAATATCCACTTTAAACATATATGGATAATATGCCCATAAACGGATTCAAATGTGAGTGATAAACAGATTTTCGAATATCCATTTACAGCCCTGCCAATTACGGTTAATTCAAAGCTAACGCTTAAAATTTGTAGTTTCAACTACAAAATTATATTAATATTTCTATAGATAATGCATAACTAATCTATTGCACTTTAAATATACAAGGCTACGAATTAATAATTAATAATTTCTGTAAATTATAACTAAAAAATTATATTTGTTACAAAAATATATTAGTTACAATTTTTGAAGCAAATACTTAATTTTTTCGTGGTAATATGATTAAACAGAGCATTATACATTTATGTTTAACAAGTTCCTATAAATTAATTATCATCATATTAACAGGGTTTACTTCGTTAATCTCCCTACTCTAGTTTAAAATAATTTTGCGAAAAAATTCACGGAGTTGATAATAAAAACGAGTTCAATTACAATCATTTTTTTTATTAGTTATATTTTTCAAGGAAGACGTTTAATTTTGATTTTTAAAAAAAATTAAATCAATATTATTTAATTAATTTATTCTCTTTAAGTTTCTTCATCTTCAAGGAACTCTAATAGCGCAGATGGAAAGATTTTGTAGCTTTAGATTATTCCCACTACAAATGAGATATGGATACGCCCGTGGCGTTGAATATATACTGATGTACTTTTTTCGGCGCAAAGCTGAATATGTCCAATTTTAAACCAATTATTATTAAAGTAATTACGATTAATATATCATATTAACGAGGATTATTGGAAAAATAAATTAAATTGCATTTGCAATATCCGAGGATCCTGACTTTTTAGAACTATAATAATAACTTGTGTGCCCAATTATTTAATTTTGATGTTTTTTTAAGGGGAAAAACACAGGAATATTATCAGCTTTTAGGACCAAATCTTCTTTGAGGTCAATTAGTTCATTAATTTTACCTTTTCTTTTTAGCAAAGTTCACTTATGAAAATTATATGAGATAGACTAGTATTCATACCTTGTGGTACATAAACTACAATAAAGAAAAATTAAGAGGGTGTTTGGGTGAGCTTATAAGCTTCACAAAACATCTTATAAGATATTTAAGAGCTTATAAATTGATAAAAAGTATTAGTAATTTTTAAAAAAAAAAACTTATAAAATCTTAAAATAAGATGTTAGGAGTTTATTAGTTCTTTTCAAAAAAAGTAAGGAGACCCTAACTTATTTTTAAAATATTAATAAGCTCCTTTATTTTTAACCATTTTAATTACAAAATCACCATTATTGACATTTTATAAGCTTTAAAATTTTATTTTATCCAAACATTTCGACAACTATTTTTAAAATAAAATTTAAATAAGTTTCAAAAACATCTTATAAGCTGTGAAAGCTTATAAGATATTTAAAATAAGTTTAGCTAAACACCCTCTAAGTTAATGATAAATATTAAATTGTAATATCAAAATAATTATTTATTAATTTTATATACACTACATATATATAAATACATAATATATATATACATGCATGTGTATGTATCGAGCAGTGAATTGGTCATAGACTTGGCCCCATCCTTATTAACGAATATTTAGTATACTTGGCTTACTATGTATGCAAATATTATATATGTGTGTGTGTGTGTGTGTGTGTGTGTGTGTGTACTTTAGACTGAATGCTGCCAGGAACATTGAAGGTGGGGAGTAGGAATTAAAGTGCAAAAAGAAAATCCAAACCTAAAGAAACAAATCAAGAATCGCTTGGATCCCCTTACAATGTATATCAAAAAATCCAAGAAACAATTGAAGGGGACATAGAGAGGACCACCACCCAAAAATTAACACATCTATTCGTCTTTTTTTTTTCATATATATATATATATATATATATATTATTTAGAGAATTTTTTGATGAATTTTTTTTTTCTTTTTTTACATGTATCGTATGTGAAAAAATTAAATAGTAGGAATTAAAGCTACGTTGATTGTCAAATTTATATTGAACTGCTTTGATTTGTCAACAGAGCAAAATTAACATTATTTATATTTTTGCATTAGTCAGTTGACATGTGCAAATTGATTAAATTTATATTGGCTAAGCTGGTCGGCAATATGATGCAATTCACATTATTTATTATTTTTATATCGGTCAGTTCATATTCGTGAGTTCATTAAGTTTATGTTGGGCTAATGCAAATTTATCTGTATAATGTAAGTCACATTATTTAATATTTATACACCAGTCAGCCAACACATATAAATTCATTAAATTTATATTGGGCTAATGTGATTTGTTAATATGATGTAATATATTCACATTATTTAATATTTTACGCCGATCAGCGGACATGTAAAAAAGTTTTCCAATTTTCATCATCTCATTGCTTCTTTTCCACGTTTTGCAGCAAGAGAAAGATTGATTGTTTGATGGATTCTGATACCCACTGTTTTATTTGTATTCTTGTTCTGTAAAAACCCAACAACTTATACAGAAATACCCTACCACTCTGCCCCAAACAGTACATATGTATGTATAAAACAGTACTCTGCAGAAAAATCAAGAAACTTCAATTCAGATTATAATATTGAATTAAAGCTCGTATTTATTTTATGACTGGTTTCTGTTTCTCCTTTTAAAGAAGCAAAACTATACTATTTGTATAAAAATATCAAACCATAATTAATTCAAATAATCGTTAATGGTCTTAATTACAACTCTATACTTACAGAGTTGTTAGATTGCATTCTAGATATTGCTGTAGTTGGAATAAAACCAATGCTAACTTGTAGACTTACTGTTATTGTTATTGATCTCTGATACATTTTTCCAAGAATTTTATGGGTAAATACATTTTTTGGGGGTCGACTGACTGAAAATAAATAAATAAATAAATGAGGCATGCCTAAGCAAATGATAGGCAATCAATGTAGCTAGTGGGGTGCATGCATGTGTGCACATGTTGAAATATGCACGTATGATCAGCTTTTTAGCTGCCGTAGAATAACTTCTTTTCCAGCTACACACAGTAAAAAATTGATAGATAATTGTGACATGGACAATAATAATAATTAAAAAAAAAACAATGAGAGAGAGAGAGAGAGTAGGAAATGGGTCTAATTTCTTATGAGACCGAGTTTTAGATAAAAGTTATAAGAAAAATGAAAACTTTATATGATTTTACAATATTATTGTTTTTAAATTGACAGTACAACATTTAAATGTATTACAAAAAATAAAATTTTATTTTAAAACGCCTCCATCCTTATTGTAATCAACAAGATAATAACAAGCCAGTTAAAGAAAGAAAAGCGTGTAGAAGCTTATGGGTTAAGAAAATACGGCTAGATTACATGATTTTGTATTTGAGGTCAGAAAATAGAAGTTGATGGTTAATATAACTGAATTTGCTTTGACAACTCGTGATGGCATACTATTGCCCCTCTGGAACATCATTGATAAACTACTAAAAGAGTGACCAATTTGTAAGCTTTGGTTAAAAAAATTATGTATATTTATTGGTATTCTCAATGGTAAGTTGATCATAACTTAATTTCAAACTGTATTTGAAGGGTTTGGAGATAATTTTTCAGTCCATCAAGAATGTGAGCCAGGGGCATGATAAAATGGTGTTACGATGATCACTAATAATAAGGATATAAAGAGTTAAGTTATATGCGGGAGAAAGTGTGATGGATGTGAAAGTCACATCTTAGACCTACAGGACAGTTTTAACACACGTAAAGCCATCTTTGAAATCCCAACAGTTAATAACTAATCTTGAATATGCAACAATGAGAATGTCACATTAATTGTGAAAGAAAGGTAATTGTGATGGTCCATCTCACATTTTCTTGAGGAAGTGATTAAGAATAAAATATGTGGTGATATCAATCCTTCCTTACTATCCCTTTTGCGATGTGCCCTCCATACTCAAATCCACAAAGATAAATTATTCAGTCCACTAAAATCTAGCGGATCAAAGGATCTTAACTCATGTTCAAGAGGAAGACCAGAAAGGAAAAGAGTATGATAGAATAAGCATGTTCGACCTACAAAAGAAGAAATGGAGCCTAATTCAAATCAGACAAGCAATTGAAACCCAACAATTTTCACAGAGTCATTTTAAAATATTTTAAAACAAGTAATGATTGTATTTACATTCGTACCGCGATCGATGGCGTAAAGTTGGGCACTACTTATTTTTTCAGTTATCATAATTGTTTCTAGAACGCATTATTAGACAGTTTTCTTCATGTTAAAATTTGAGACGCACTGAATAAGAGAAGCTTATAGTACTGTTCCTGCACTGGAAGTTCTTCCAAATATTTGGATGAAAGTAAATTGATATCAGAATTGACTTTAGGTGAAATTTCATGATGCAGTAAAGATTCAGACAGACATGAATCTAAGGCTGATTCTGAAAACATAATTTGTTGATCTCGAGAAGAACGATGAAGTGGAGGTTGATAGACAAGATGGAACTAAAGAGAAAAATGTCTGGACGAACAGAAATTTAAACACATCTGACCAAAAAAAAAATCAGTGAAGAAACAGAAGTGACAGAAAGCTTCTTGATTCGTGGTGTCTGGAAATTAGAAGCAGCTTTACACTGCTCCATACACACAGCAAACTTATATGTAGCAAAATCCATGTGGCACTCTTGTTTTGAGCCTGGGAAGGGCAAAAACAATCATTTCTTAGAAATTCATAGGACAGCTTAAAATAAAATTTAAAAAAATTGCTTAACTATTATTTTGTCATAGATCTCTCTCACACACTTGAAAAATCTTTTTATGGATTGAGAGTGTAAAAACATCAAATAATTTGTATACTGCAGTTTTATAATATGCTGAAATTATTTGATTCGAATTATTTAATATTTTGCATTTACTGCACGCACATAAATGTTGTAAGGAAAAAATGTATATATACTTAATGTGAAAAACATCAAACAGTAGGGAAAGTATGGAATATGTCATGATATAGATAAAATTTACATATATTTTCTCTCTCAAATATTACACAAAAACGTTTTATATGAATCGAGCGTAAAATTGTTAAAATATTTGAACCACAAGTCAATACATTGTAAATTCATAATTAATTTGCTGAAATATCATAATTTGGATTGTTTAATTAATATCTACACACACATGATCATCCTATAGAAAAACGTCTAATATGCACCTAGGTTGCAAAAATACCTAACAATATTGATCATGCCAAATTATTAAATTCAAATTATGATATTAACGATATATAGTATAATAACTTTCTATGCTTATGGCCTCAGACATGAATAAAATTAAGATTATTGACAAACATGAAACAAGTTTCTTTCTATACATCGGATTGAACCCTAACAAATTTGCTTCTATTAGTGTGTGTTGATCATCTATAGTATCAATGTAATAGTGATGCAAGCTAGCTTTTTCTAATTATATATATATATATATATATATATATTATGGTAGTATTTATTAATTGTCAATTTACTTTTTCTAATCTGTGGGGTAAAGGGGGGAATAATTAGTTTCTCTGCTATATTTTATTGAGAGTGCTGATATATTTTAAAGTGATAAACTGAAAATCTGTGCAAGGGGCAGCCACCACCTTTATGGATCCAATGCAGGAAAGATCTGTTCCTCACTATTTTAGATGTCTGGTGCAAAGTTGAGGTTCACAAGCTACAATTCATCAGATAAGATTCACAACTCATGATCTTCGGGTACGAAAAGGCCAAACATTCAAATTTTTGGCAAACAGTACATATGAAATTGACATCTTATATTGTAGAGATTTTGGCTTTGGAGTAGCATTTTAAGGAAAAAAGAAAAATTAATGATAACTTATTAAGTGATACAAGATTTTGTTTAATTTGTTGCAATAATAATTTTACAAAGTTAATAGTGATAATTAGAACCATTTTTAAGTTATCATTATTAACAACTAATAAGACATAATATACTGAAAACAAATATTTTGCCATAAATCAAATAGTGTCACTAGGTTATCATTATATATATGTTGCTATTACTAATACTAGCACTTTTAGCATATTTGATATGTATATACGTTGAAATTTAATAGTATAAAACAAATAAAAATACTTATTAACTTTTCTGTATAATAATACTACAATTTTTTAGTAATCTCAATACATTTGTTTAAATTTTTAAGATAAATAAAAAGAAAAGGTTGCAAAGTGAAATTGAAGGAAAAACTATCAATAGAGAGAAGATAAAATAAAACATCTTCCGATTATCGTTTAAAATAGGATTAGTTTTATCAACTTATTAAAAAAATATACTTACTAATTACTAATTATTAAGTATATCATGCTTTACCATAAAATACTAATTTTTATTACTCTTAATTGGCTAAATATCATTGCGGCAAATTAAAAGTTATTATTAGTTAACACATGCATGTTATTAATAATAATACAAAAGTTATTATCATTTAATATATATAATTAGCGACAATTTTTAAACAACAATATTCTCTTGCATAGGAAGCATTTGGATTTGCAATATCATAAACCCTTTATTCAAAAAGACTCCCCTCTTCATTTTCACCACATTCCTCATCAGTCATCAACTTACCGTATCAGATGAATTATGAGAGTGCAAATATTCAACTGAGAAATCAAGATTGACACCTTTTCTTGCTTTTCTGCACTTCACGGCAGACTCTTGAGATTATTTTAGAGGACCCTTTTCAACCAAAGGCTATTGCAAATAGACATCTACTCCTGGACTGCAAACTTAATTTGCCCAGTAGAAATTAAAAAAAAGTGGTCCTCAAGAAGAGAATTATATAAGAATACATTCAGGTTGACGGAGGATTAAGCACGCTAGAGTCATATGGCTAGAGAATCTCTTCTTCACACACAAAAAAACACACAACTACTTATCACTTTTCATTCTCAAATCATCAACAATCCCACAGAATATTAATCAAGACTCTTCACATGATGAACATTTCTTGTCAAAGTATATATATATATATATAGAGTAAATTAAGCCACAGACTGCAAGCAACTGATTGCCAAACCCCCGAATGCCTTTTCAAATCTAGCTAGAGAAATGCATGTGAGGCTAGCTTACAGCTAGAAACCATGACTTAGAGAAAGAAAAAAATGGATACCACATGAAAGGGGAAAAAAATATTTCCCTAGAGAGATACAAACCCTAGATAGGGAGATCATGAGGCCCTCTCAGATTTTCTCAAATATTTCCATCAATCCCTCCTCCATGAGGGTTATAACTATCATTCCATGCGGAATGATAATTATATGGGAATGTGAGGGTAGAAGGCGTTTGATAGTATCCACCACCACCACCTCCGACCGCCCGTTGGCGTGGCGGCGCCATCATTACCGCCGCTTGAGAGGTGGTGTCAGAGAGCTGAAGCCCATTGTAGGCATAGCGGAGCAAGTCGGCGTTGGCGGCTTCAAGCTCCTTCTGGAGACGCTCCACCTGTCTTTGTAGGAAAGTGATAGCCCCAACGCAGCCGTACACGGGGTCTCTGATGCGGGCCTCCGCCTCATAGGCTAAGGAATTCACGGCGTCCTCCCGCTGATGGGGCAGAAGCTCGTTGAGGAGCTTGGAAACGTTGCTCGCGCCGAAGATCTTGTGAACATTAGCAAACTTCTGGGGCTCTTCAGGGGGGAAGTAGGGCGCGAAGATGCAACCCGGCATGCATTTCCTCCTCAAGAACTTGCACGCTGCGCAGGGAGAGTTGTAGGAACTGGAGGAAGCCATTGCAGTATATATTACCTCTGCATCAAGAAAATCCAAGTAAACTCATTCATTAGCATAATTTTTTCTTGGTTGGATTTATTCGTTTACTCATCTATATGGTTTATTTTCAGTTACTTGTGCTTAATCTCAATATTTCCTGGACTCCATATCTAATTTTCCTTTCATTTTTTCCTGTATGTTGGGGGTTATGATGTACCACAAGCTGCTGCTTCTTTACGATCCCTTCACGGATTAGTATTAATTATAGTAAAATTCGTAATATCAAAATCAAGTGCTATAATATGTTCTGTTATTAATTGCTCAACGGTTTGAAGACGACAGTATCTCCTGTTTCCACTTCCCCGTTTCATGATCAGCCTCTCTGTCTTCTAAGTTCAACACTTAAAAGCATCAATTCTTTGCTTGCCTACACATATATAATATGAATGATATTCTCAAATCTGGGTTGTAACTCATTTAGGCTCATAATCTCATCTCCAAAGTTCCACAGATTTTAGTACTGCTTATGCATGTCTGATTCCTACTCAAACACAAACAGTAAGGAAAGAAACTTCAAAAAATGGTCAAAAATCTCCAAACATATACTGCTCAAACTTTTTCTGAGAACTGAGTTTTTACAACTTCAATTTCATTAAGTAATTCTTTTATTTAAATTTGAGATCTAGTTAGTTAATGCAGTGATACAAGAGAGTCCTGTTACCACTAATGGGGGAAAGAATCCGGTATATGTCAATCATGTTTGCTTAAACCCTAGATCAAGCAATTGTCGGTGTTAAAGTTAGTATACATATTGCAAAGCTAATACATGATCTTTATCTTTTCCAAAAGAAACATATTACTTGAAGAAAGTGCAAGAAAACTTGAAAAGCAGCAGAAGGGCTCCATGAATTTTACCTGACTGGTCTAGTTTTCTTTTTTCTTTGATCAGAGAAGAAGGGGAAAAAGGGCACTACCTTTTTCCTTGTGTAGAAGATGTTCCAAGAAAACTGTTAATTTCTTTCTTTGCTTCTTCAAAGTTCAAAAAAAAGTGGCAAACTGCAGCCACAAGATTGATGATACAAGTTCACAGATATATATTGGAGTTAGCTAACTCTCATTAGTGGGGAAAAACCCTAAAAATGAAAGAGAGAAAGGGAAATCCAGTAGGGAAAAAAAGGGTGTGTGAGAGGAATCGAATGGAAGGAAGGCAAAGAGCATTTAGTGGATGGAGAAGGAATGAATGGCAAAAGACAAAGGTAATAATAAATGAGAGAGGTACACTAGAAAAGATGACTATGACACTACTGCAATATCTAATAATTCTATGATAGCTGTGAGGGAATGTCACCCTCATTTTTTCCTTACTATACCCTATTTTCTCGTTGCCTCTTTCTACTCCGCTGAGAAACAACCAAAAAAATTCCTCTTACAACTTTATATTTATATATATATATATATACACTATTCTCATGATTCCAATAAGTAGAACTGTAGTTAGTACATATAGCCAACTCATCTATCTTTATTCTTACCAAATGCCCTTTCTGATGAGACAATGTATGCTTGGTGGTGAAGATCAAATACCTATGATATAGTTAATTTCCTCGTGGGAAATGAAAGGAAAAAATGTTTCTTGAAAATGGAGTATAGATTAGTTGATGAGAATATACACTTGTAAATTAATAAGAAATTGTAACATGGGAATAGCAAAAGTCATATGATCCTTATATCCAGGCCCCCTTCACCACAATCCTAGATAAGTAGGAGAAGAATCTGAGGATGTTTCCTAATACACATTCATGTAATTTGATTTGCAGATTACTGATCAAGATCATGATCCAATATGTATATATACCAGAAAGGTTTCTGATTTTGTTCTTGGTCAAAAAAGGTGGGCTGGTGAAGAAATGAATATATTCTCTTCCATGGTGATGTTCGCAACATTTTTGGTTTCGCAATTGTGTTTTCTAATTTCCACCAATATAGGGAAGAGATTTCAGAATTTCTGTGCTAATATGGTTAGAGTAACTGTGACAATTTGATTGCCTAATTCTTAATTCGGAAGCTTCTCCAATATTCAGATTCAGAACTACTCGTGATTGTATAAAAAATAAGTGCTTCCCCCGCCTCAAAATAAATCCTAGTATTAAATTTTAAACTGAAGTTGTATGTTTAAGTCTCGTGTTCTAGATTATTATGTGTTGTCAAACACCCTCAGAATAAGAGAAATGATATATGTCATCAACCAAATATTCATAATTTTTTCCGCCTTCCCTTAAGATTAGGGAGTTTTAATTTGCAAATTCATTTAAACACATTCTCTAAAACAAATATCACTTGATAATACAAAATAGGTGAAGGAAAAAAAAAAGTGAATAAATAATTGTTTATGAAAAGAGAGATCAAGATTTAGTACACAATTTTTCTCTTCCATATATCCTTGCCTTTGGAAATTGAATAAATCAAGAAAATATTTTTTAAATTAAACTCAAGCAATAATTTTTCAAGGCAATCTATTTATACATACTCAAGTCTTCGATAACAAAAGGATAAGCGAGGTTTGATAATATATTTATCAGAATTAATTTATAGTTGAATTCAGGTAAATTATCATTCTTATCTAATTTTTGTCCTTGGCCAGTTCTAACCTTACACAAACTGAAAAACCTAAAATTAATACCTAAGTTGATTAGATTATCCTTCTGCGTACCTACATATATAGGAATCACATAAGTTCTAAGGATAATATATAACATCATGGATTATCTTTGGAACCACCTTGTTCAAGATATAACCTCAAATTTGGCCCTAATTTTTAGGAAATCCTATTGCTCCAAGGAAAAACATACATAAATTGAAAATTTAGTTATATATTTACAGAAATGGATTTATGAGGTTATGTTTTGGAATGTGCCTATCTTTTTCCTAGTTTTTCCTCGGACCATATATAGGAGGCAAAACACACACACACACACACACACACACATAGTTTTGGAAAATACAGCATCAACAATACCACTTACTATAAAAGGTTAAACCAAATTTTTACATGATATATAGTTAGTTACATGCTTTGTAAAAATTTTAAAATTTCTCTTGTTAGCATTACGTAATGACCATGCGACTGATTACATTGATAAAAAAGGCAAAATAATTGACATCCACGGTCAATTATCAAGCTTATTTCTTTTCTTATTTCTTATAAAGAGGATCAAAATTGGTCTCCTAACCATCTCCTATGACATTTAAATCAACAATTAATCTATTCAAAATATAAAATAAATTTTACCAACTATGGGTTCGTCCCCCACTCAATTATTTCGCTAATTAATCAAGAATCTCATAAGCATATGTATATAGAACTTGAGTTCGTGTTTAAAGTTATACCATATAATTTTTAATGTACCATTTAAGTGATAATCACTTCCATAATTAGATTGGAGAACTTATAAGAATAAACGATTTATTAGTTCTTTTGTGGAAGAATGAAGATAATGGTATATATAGACCCTTTTCCTATGGGTATATTAGCTATCTTCAATCATTTTCAACCAAGATTATACTTATAATTCTCAATGCTTTTTCGAGATGTAAAGAACAGCAATATATATGATATTCTGCATCTTGACTTTAATGCCTCTTAAGTAATATTCTAATTATATTTAAATCAAAGTGGTAAAAACTATGCATTTCTAGAGAGATTCTTGTGCCTAATTTTATAGCTCCCCCTTGTGCACCATTCTTTTTACAATTCAAGTGCTAAGGTCGAAAACATATATATGTATATATTATATTCCATACGTACGTATGATTATATCCCATTGTTGACGACATGATTACCAAGCATGCAAAAGCCCATTTATGTAATCTAGCTAGATTATCCATGATTGTGTACATAATTAAAGAAAATTAATTAGCTTGCTCTAGTTAATATTTTTAATCATTTAAGGTTTTCCAGACGATTTCTTGAATATTTTTGCACTTGCATTATAATTAATTATGCTTTACCGTCTATAATCAATTCTTTGTTTAATTATAAGAGTACTCTGATCCTGAAGAACAGAAGAATTTGGATTTTCATAATTTTTTATATATATTTTCCTTGTTCTTTAATAATGATGTTTTCATATATTTATAAGTAGTCTCATGCTTGTATATTACGGGAGTAGGGGGGTTATGCAAATCATATATTAATTCAATTGAATTTATGGTTACAGCAAGTACAAAATAATATTATGGCATTTCCTTCATCTTCATGCTTTCCTTTTAATAATAATAATAATAATAATAATAATAATAATAACAATCTTAATTTCTTGGTAATTAATTTTTAACTCTATCAATCGTTTAAAGTCTTTTTACTCCGCCATCAATTTTGTAACATTATGTATGATTGACGAAAAGTTATTACTAGTCCAAATTGACAAAATAAAGTATTTACTAATCATACAGACGATATAGACCAATTTAACCATAGCATTCTTTTTCTTTCTTTATTTTCTTTTTTTTTTATTTAGCCGGGGGGAGGGGGTGAGAGATTAACTACATTATATCCTTTTTTAAAATTGAATTGAGCAAGAGTAAAAATCGATGAATTTTCTCAAAGTTTAGGTTGGTCATCAGTCTTATGAGACTTAATAGAGATGGATTCGGTAAGATCTAATTGACTTAACTGTATAATTACTTTCTAACAAACTCTTATTGAAAAAAAAAGTCAAAAAATATCCCTTTGAAGTTTGAACCCAAAAGAGTATCTTACTTTCTTATTCTAGTAAATAAAGTAATTGGGATGATTTCAACGGAAATTTACTGAAGATTGTACCTCCGACTTGTACTGCAGCTAGTTTTTGCTAGAGCTACAGATGTAAGCTGGAAAAGAGGTTCATCTTGACCATAACTAAGCAAGCTAAGTTGAATTGAATGAGCTATACTTTAAGTCTAGTTTAAATAATTTATTGAGTTTGAAATTATTTGTTTTTGAGTAACTCAAGCTCTAGCCAATCTTAATCAAGTAAAATATAAGTAAAGCCTAACTAATCTGAGAGCATTATATATTTTTCACCATTTTTTATCCAACTGTGTTGAATTCAAATTAAATTTCAAATCCTATTAAACAGAAAAATGTGTGTAGATTAAATTTGTCACGCTTAATGAAGCAAGTTCAAACTGATTTTAATCGAATAGAATATTGAGTATCTTTGTTGATTCAACTTTCCTATCATATTTTCCAAGCTGCCACTAAATCATGTAGAAACTAATTCCTCACCACACTAGCTAGCTAGAGCGAAGAGATAAAAAGTATGGCAGGCTCCTGTAGAATAAAGTTAAGCAAAAGAAGAGTTATAGGTAAAATAATGAGAATGGCTGGCTGGGTTTAGATCTAAGCTGCCCAAAAATGTTAAAGCTATACTTCATTTTGTGGCTCTAAAATCTAAACCGTACAATATTTGACAGCTCGAAGAGACTCCTTCGGTTCCCAAACGTTCCCATACTGCAAATGTTGATTTACATGTGTTACCATCCTGGGACAATAACTTTTTATCTACTCAAAGTGACACAAAAGCGCAGTTAACATGCTACACAGTCTAGGCTACCATTTTGCAATTATTACAACTAACTTATGCATAAATGAAATTATGAAAGATTACCTGGCATATGATACTTTGTACACTATACTCCTAAGGATGGAAGTGCAATTCACTTGATCAGATATATGTTTACAGTACATTTGGAATGTTCCATTACTTATTTAATTTCCCATTTTATATGTCACATTATAGCGTACTATTGATGACTGATGCGATAGTACCATTCATCATTATTTTAAAAAACAATACATGGTGCTCATGTGATTGTCCCATGATCTCAACGCTATAAATACCATGCACTGTTCCTGGGAAGGGCACGTGTTTAATGTTTTCTTACATTCTTGTTTAGCTTGACGTAATATTTTGCTGTCTTGAGCACAGAGAATTATTGTTGGAATGACTGTTACGGCATTCGGGCCGGCCAATCGAAAGATTATTGCTAAGACAACTCAACAGCCTTAACAATTATAATAAACTTATGATTGTATACTACGGGCTCAACTTCTAACTAAGCAAATAAAGCCAGTGAAGGATTATTACTGGGAAAACCCAACAATCCTGTCGAACTTTGGTCGTTACCCACAAGCTAGATTTCAGGACGATCCCTCCCAGTGTCAGACCATTGACACACATTGATTTTCAATTGTGGTAAACATCTCCTGATTCCAAAACAAGACGACTTGATAAAGAGAGGTTTCAAAACCTACCACTGGCTCGATCAAGTCGAGCAGCGAGATTGTATAACAGGCAACCCAGGAGAAAGTGCTGGATAAAACCTGTTAAGAGTATGTTTCTTACGAAGTCAATACAGAGGCTGCATTACAAGTTCTTGACAATGTAACTAGTAACTGTAGGAATGAAACTTGACAGATAATTCTTCATAAAAGAGACTTAATATAAAAGCAGTGTTTCATGGTGAATCCCATTTTTTGAATGACAATTTGGGGAGAAACACATTTGGTATAGCTAATTAGTAAGACTAACTAATGAGAGGAACCAAGTACAAAGTATTTACAAGAATCTGCTCAAGAGTTTATGCGTGCCAGCAACAATTTTTTACCTTGTCTGAACATCAAAGCAACAGGAGCACCCAATACAATTCTTTAGTAACCTCATCTTTGTGAAAATTTGGACCAGAAATAGACAACAAAAAATAAAACTAGTACCAAAGAACAACGTGCATGACATGGCTTGATCCTTCCCCAGCGATGCTCTTGTTCAGTCTCCTCATGTTATTTTTCACCCCTGCCTGAGCTTTAATCAGCGTCATTTGCTATGCAAACAAAAGAAACAGACCAAGGTCATTTCTTTTAATTTCTCCCAAACAGTTGAATATTGCATTAAATCTAAGTTCAAGTCACAAAAGGGTTTAACCTCCATAAATCTATAAGAGGCACAAAGAGCAACAAAGCCATTTTTTACCGTGAAAAGAAAGAAATATGAACCTGTCTTCAGTTTTAATGGCCAAATTAGGTTCAGCTCCTTTTCCATGTAGCAATTAGTTGAAGATCAATTCAAATACTGAGAGTATATGGTTTATGGCGTACCAGCTGATTTAGGAAATCATTTTGGTCCTTTGCCTCTGTCTGAATTTCTTGAGCTACCTGCAGTATTACATTAACAAATAATAACACTTGACAAGCCTAAACCAAACATAAAAGGTATACAAGTAATAGCATGGCAGAATCTACATGTATGAGCTAGCAATAAATTTTACTCAAAGAAAAATCACTCTACTCATCAGTGCTTAGCTTATTATGCAAGCTTTAATTGAGATCTTCGCATTAAATTGTTGAATTGTGCAGGAACTTGCATGTGAAGAAAAATCCAAAGGTAACGAACTCAAATCAGTAAATCAACACTTCTATATGGAAAGACAATAGAATGGGTAAATTTAACTTCAATGACCAGAGCCCTGATGACCCCACAGGGTGGTGGGAGTGGTGGTTGGGGGTTCTAAATTGCAAGTTCATGCCAACTTGCTTTGGATTAGCAGATAACTTGATTGATCCTTAAATTTGAAGTCTAGGATCAATGATTGCTGGGCAAGCACTAGGTTGAAGAGAACTCCTCTCAATAACGAACAAACACACTATTATATGTACAAGTTTTTTGCTATTCAATGATGAATATGCATTATACACAGTTAAAACATGCACCAGGCCAGTATCTGCCACTTTCTCAATCAGCTTAAATATTTCACTTTTACAGCCACAGATAAATATGAGAGTCTTCCAAAGCAAATTTATAAATATAACATATATAGGAAAAGAAGTCAAAAATGCTGAAGATAATAAATAAATTAAAAATGTGCACTAGGTTATATAAAATTCTATAAGACAAAATGAAAAATGAGACATAGGCTTTAAAGTAGCATATACACACGTAACATATTCCAAAAGGCTGACAACCTACAACAATTTTAACTAATTGTGGCAAGCATCAGTTAATAACCTCACTAGTTTCAGCATTACAAGCATTAATATCAGACCATTCATTCCATCTTAAGCAACTTGTACAATCCAAATGGTCATTTATTAAAAACCTTGCAACATAGCAAACAGTTTAACGTTTAATTCAGAAAGAATCAAAACTGTAAAAATTTTTAGCAGCACAGAGCACAAGTCTCAAGCCTGTGTTTTGTGCTAAGACACCCTTCTGGCCAGCTTTTAAAAACTATGATTGAACTCTGAAGATACTAAAAAATGTGTTAGCAAGCCTAAAATCCAACCAAAGTTTTCATTTATAATATACTACTCCATGGCTAAGAAATGTTGCCATCAAATTTGATTTTATATTTGCATCACTAAGGAATACCTAGTTATATCAGCAACTAGAGTTAGTCCTAACATGTACCTACTAGTCAACTTTATGAATGAAGACTCCCTTCTCCAAACAACGCTAATTAACATTTGAAAGGGGAATTAAATATATTAAGGAGCTGTTTGATCTTGACAATTAGATGATATTAACAGGCATAATATCACTCAATAACTTGTTTGCTGCCCAATATTCATGTTGCGGGCTCAATCAATATTAATGCTCAGCCCGCAACTATTCACCATATTATCAGCTAATTGATTCTTATTTGGGAAGGTGTGATTTGTAATAGCACCCTCATAGGCTACTTTTTCATCCAATTAAATTTACTTCCTTATCCTTATGAATTGAAAAAAATTACAAATCAGACCTCACATAAAGACAAAACCAATAAGCCCCAATAATGAAAAGTTGAGCACTGTATGTCCCCATTGGGCTGAATTAGAATTAAGGAGCAATGAAGTCATTTCATTTGTTAGTATCATGCATCAAACAATAAGATAAAGATTATGAGAGATTGGGTGCCAAGGAATATGATAGTGCAATCCTTAGCATCAAATAAGAATGTCACATTATTAATCTCATTTAATCTGCATTATATTCTAATCTCCACCACTAATAAGTATTTTGCATCAGGCGCCCCTTAAAAAAATTGATTGATATACAAGTTTCACAAAAAATCTGGAATGCACAATAATTTCATTTCTGTTACACACCACCAATTGTAGTGAAATGATCAATGTCATACACTCCTGAAATGCACAAAATTAAACAACTGTAATGGTTACCTCACGACTAAAAATCAATACCCATTTTCAACACATAAAACAAATTCCTTATCTTCTTCTTCCCATCTCCTGTGAATAACTTCTCATTGTTTCCAGCCCAAGAAAAATTATAAAACAGGTCAAATTGCACTTCACCTCTTCATAAACCTGAATTTTGGTAGTGAACCCCTTCAA
>JACGDI010004011.1:694568-718572 GCA_014898725.1 Jacaranda copaia | reverse complement strand
CCCCCCCCCCCAACCCACCAAAAAATAAAAAGGAGAAAATAAGACTTATGGGAGCATTTTGGTGAAATCAATTGAGTAGGGAGTAAACTTTAAATTGAAAATTAAAAGATAGAATTAAAACTATGAAGTGAGTGGGTGTGGACAGAATCATGAATTCAAAGTAGGTTTGGATATTTTTAAATAAAATTCCCTTAGAAAAACCTAAAAAAAAAATTTACATTTATGTCATTTTTAATGTTTTTGGATTACTTTTACTTTTTTGAAAGACTAAACTATATTTATGTCATTCTTACTATTTTTACGTCGCTTTGCATCTCTTATATTTTTTTAGAGGCTTAAAAATTTATATTTATGTTATTATTAATATTTTTGCAATACTTATATTTTTTAAAAGGCTTAAAAATTTGTACTTGTGTAATTCTCAAGATTTTTGTGATGCTAATATCTTTTTTTTGAAACACCACTAAATAAGGTGATGGAAGTTTAGCATTGACCCTTTTGACTGTTCATTAATTTTTAAAAAAAAAATAATTTCATTAAGGTAACTATGATCAAAACCTCTAAATGAAATTACATGTTATTAATAAAAAAATAAACAACATTGTAAAATAAGAAATGATAGACCAATCATAGACTCAAATTATTTAAATCGCTCTCCTAGGAGACGGCAATGGATACAAAGTCAAGCCATTTTGCATTGTCCTCTTCAAATTGAGGCAAATTTATTTTCGTATTTCTCAAAAAAAAAAAAAATTCCTAAACTCTTGATCTAGACAATCCAACCATAGAATGCAAAAGTTGATTGAATTGGATTTTAATCATGCCTTTGTCCCAATTGTGCTTGCCACACTAAAGGTGATATCAGATGCCACTATCAATATTTGAGACTAAGTACATCTCAAGCCTTACATAAAAGAACTAGATGACACTTTAGCATCTTCTTCCACCACTCCAACGAAATAAATCAATCAAAATCTTCATCATATGTATTTATTAAGTATAATGATATCTCAATGCTACTTTTGGGTCTTGAGTTTGATGGTCTTTGACTCATCAAATTACTTAAAGGTGCAAATACTCCTCATTTGCTAGTAGATAGTCATCACAAACCAACATGGTGTTGTCCTACCCTACAATGTTGACTACAAATATTACACAAAATTTTTAAAATAACTAAACTTGTATTTTTCCTCCATCATAGTTAAAATCCTCACGAAGTATAAATTCAATTTTTTTTGCAACAATACAACTCACTATCCAATTATAATCTAGGATCTAAAATACTTGTAATAATTGCTATATAGTTGTATCTTTTCGTAATATTTTAGAAACTTACTTTCATTGCACAAGTTACGTCACTTAGATTTCGTCATATCAATGTGTATTAAATATTTGAGTAATTTCATAGTGTACCTAGTAATAAGTTAGATGCTTCGTAAAATAACCCAACATAATTTTAATTTTACCATTAAATATTTGAATAAGTAGAAGAAGAACTTCAATAATGTTCCAATTCACATGTTTTAAAATGGTTCATCATTATTAATTATCAAACATTTCTTTATTACAAAATTCACTAACTTTATGGTAATAAGATATCACTATAGTAAACATCCTCTAAGCAAAGTTTCCCCTATGTTGAGTGTTTAGTAAGGAATTACAAACTTTGATCAACGTTCTCAATAAAGTATTCTATATTCTTATGCCCACTACAAAAAAAAAAAAAAAAGGTTTTTGGCCACGGTTGCCTAACCGTCGCAAAAAAGTGCAAAGCGTAGGCAATGACTTATTCACAACGGTTATGCAATGCTTTGGCAACCGTAGCCCTTGTAATAGTTGCGAATACTTAGCTAAGGTTTACAAACAGTTGCCCAAGCTTTGGCTACAATTTTGCAACATATTGGTGACAATTTTTTAGAAGTGGGTAAAATTTTACAAATAATGGTTACAGAATGCAAAACTGTAGCCAATATGCCTATTGATTACGCTTTGGAAAAACTGTGGACAATACTTTAAATTATTAGCTACACCTATTGGCCTCGTTCTAAAAATGGGTGGGCAATATTATAATTATTCCTTACGGTCCAAGTATGTAGTGGTGAAAAAGTGCAAGCATTTTGACTACAATTTTTCAACCGTAGCCAATACTCTAATTAATATTTTAAACAAATTACCCTCATTTTGACATTATAAAAATATTATTTATGCTTATTTACATATTTATTCAAATAATAAATTTCAAATATATTAATATTTGACAATGAACACCAACTAATTCAAGAAAATATTCAATATTACCATCCATTGAAAAATCTATTAAAGCACACAGACATGGCTAATGTAGTATACCATCCTGAAATCAACTCAAAATCCAATAATAATTTCACGAGTAAATTGAGATATCGCAACCATTAGAGTAACGAAAAAAATATCACTAATCAAAGTCATATGATAATCATTCATCACATCAATTTCTTGTTTCTTCTTGAAAGTTCTGAAGCATCTCGATCACAAATCCCCATATCATCATCATCAAGAAAGAATGCATGAATTACCTAAAATTATGTACAACAATATAATAAATAAATTAATATGTCAATTATTTTGAGGAAAATAGCATTAGGGACAAAACCAAAAGTCAACCCTACTTGCTTATGTCCATTAGATAACAAAGCAGACATCATAAAACATAATAGATAGATAAAATATGATTTTAACAGAATATTCAAATCATTATTATGCACAGAAGAGTTTCCACAAGGAAAAAAATGAGAACAAGAATAGAAAATTGTTTTAAGAGCTTTAGCTATGATTCATATGATCAACAAATAAACACATAATTACTATGTAAGCATCATTAGCCCACTTTTAAAAACCAAAAGGTTACAAAGAAAAACATAGTAAACCTTAACATGGAGAAACAAAGATAGTAAACCTTAACATAGAAAGTAAAATGAGCAAATGCTAACAACCGTTGCATCACTATCTATTAAGAAACTTGAATATATCAATAAGCATAAATAAGAATTATATTATAATAAGTATACCTATATCACTGTTCCATATATATAATAGTTTCAAGTTATAAACATGGCACAACAAAATTATTTAAAGTTTTCTTACCTATTTGATGATGATAACGAACATATTCAAACACACAACATGGACAACAGACACAAATTTTGCCCAACAAGAAATTATCAGGTATAATTCAATCACACCAAAAACTCATTTTACAACAAAATATTATAATATAAATAAAACAATAGACACAAAAAATGCTTGGCTAGAAAATCCAGACGTACTTGGAGCACAACCATTCATATGAAACAAACACACTTTTACATTAGATCATTTTTATAAACCACTAATGAAACAAATTGCATATTATTGGTTTAGACTAATATATATAACATTATAATATAATTAAAAAATATATATTATGGCTTAACACAATTACCTAATCATCTTGGCTATGGTCAAGTGTAGCATGAAAGCCATCAATGCATTCCAAATGAGCACCAAATCCAAAAATTGCCTACAAAAAAATTCATTGTAAATATTTTATCTTTTCTAACTAATGCATGGAAATAATCAATATATATACATAATGCTAACCTAAGCACTAGATGTACATGCTGGAGTTGATCTTTCACGAGGGGAGGATGCAAAACCTACTCCATCAATGTTGTTACAAGCTATTTGAAATGCTTGCAATGCAGAGGGATCCAACAAACTCACCAAAAGGTCCATCGTTTTTTGCATTATATCCATTTGAGAGCGAACTTGAGTTATCTCGGCCTTCACCTCATTCTACACCTCAGCATGAATCTTTTCACAAAACTTTTCCTACGAATGAGATCCAGAAGCAGAAGAACTTCCAATACATTGTCCAGGTATAATCCCTTTCCTCATACACTTGACACGTCCATGCCTATCAACTCCAATAGCATTGTCAAACAATTTTGAACCTTTTTGTCCTCTCAACTTCAGGCACTTGACTAACTTGTTCTTCTTCTCATCCTAATTCAATAGAAAAATAATGATACTACATTAAAAAGATATTACATATAAAAAATTGATACGATGATATAAATTTTATATAATTCTCACAAATAACTTAGCAATCTCTTGATTTGCATTCCTCCTTTGCCCTCTTAAATGGGCGGCCAACCATAAATCTAACTTTGTAGGATTAGATATCCTAGTCTCTTTGATTATTCAATGTTATAAATTAACAAATGAGACATATATAATTCCTTATAAAGCAATGTGTAATTATTTATAATTTGTACTTACCTCTTCTCGTAGCACAGGAAAAGGTGTTCTACCCATTCTATGTGGATGTTTCTGAGTGTTCCTAATCTCTACATTTCATCTTGCTCGTTCCTACAATAATTAAATATCATGAAGTAGTAATATTTTTTAATGTCAAATTTAAAATAGATATACCACTAAATAATTTATTTTATAATAAGTATATGAATAATATAAATGAACTCTAGAAATTCTTAACTTAGGATTTTTAGATTTCAATTACCTGCATATCCGCTCTTTTCCAATAATCCACAAGAGCAAGCCATTGCCTGGGCTCTAATCGCTCATCTGGCACCACAGCGAGATATTTTGGATCATCTTTATATGGCTCATAATAAGTAGACTTCAAAGTACTCTTCTACCCTTTCCATAGAGAATTCAAATTTGTCAACACATGCTTCTTTGCTTCTGGGGGCAATGTAGTGTTTGCCTGCATGGATACCAATTATTGATATGAGCAATAAGGAAAAGATTAAAATATAGAACATAACATATTGCATCATATCACAAATTTCATTACTTGAATTTCATTCCACATATCATCAAGTTTTGATTTTGGAATATCAGACCACTTCTCATAGTTTAAAGGCAACAAATTCCCCATTTTTGCAAGGACCCCAAAAGCAGTGCTCAATTGTGCTTGGTCCTCATAGTTTCTTCATTTGCTTTATTAACATATTCATTTGTATGTACCAATTCATCTGTATCGTCAATCTCCGTATCAGGAAAGCCCATTACATCATGCACCATTTGACTCGTATCATTACTTGCATCATTCAAACCTAAGTTCTAATCCATGCTCTCATTATCACGACTTCGCAAATTCAATGGTTCCCCATGATAAACCCAATTCTTGTAGTTTGTATAAAAACCGTTCATAACACAATGAACTAAGATAGCATTTCAAGACTTGTTAAATCGATTTCTACATGTCTTACAGGGACAACGGACTACAGCATCAATTGTCTTATCCTTGAATGCAAAATCAATAAATTTACCAACATACGACACATATTCTAGATCATACTTTGACAAACTAATCCACCTTTTTTCCATTATGTGTTACGATTGCAATAATTACAAAGACAAAAACATTATTTGTAAGTTATGAATAATGTAATTTGTTCTGACCGGTGAAGTCTCAGAGTCTTTGTTTCACACCTCATCTGAGCATAATACGCCTGGTACAGTATCAAACTCTGAATAGAACAACTTATGATACACAAACTAATTAAACAAAAATAAAATATCATATACATCATACCAACAAGAATAATGCCATGTAGAAAATGTAATAATGTCGGACATATTCAAGTTAGAAACTTGCAAAATAGTGCTATGTAATAATGTCAAAAATAACGAAGAAAAGAGTGGCACATTCAGGATCATGCAATTATTGTACTTTACTAGTGCATATAAGTCTCACCTGTTTCAAGTATGCTTCCCCAAGAGCCCTTAAGCAATTGGACCCTGGGGCTAAGGGTACTGCAGAACTTTTCTACAAGTGCTTCAAGTTGCTGGAAATTTAACCAAAAGAAAAGAAGAAAAATTAACAAGAAAATTATCCTATTTTGAATTTGATTAATGAAGAATTAAATTCTTAGAACACATATTTTAATTTTTGCTACTTCTTGTCTTAATTAGTTATTGGCTTAATTAATTAATTTTCTTCCTAGCTATTAAACTCTTCATTTGTATTTTAGGTAAATATGGTACCGTTCTAGAATTGCCCATATCCATGATAAGATGCAATCAGTCATGCCTTTTCTATCAAAATTAATTATTTTAAGGAAATTCTTAATATATATATATATATATATATATCTTTTGCATAAACTACTTATATCTTCCTTTAAGACTTTCGATTAGTTTCTTCTATCATTATGTTATAGATAAATGGGTGGATATGGAGTTAATATTTTGAAATCTGTTTGATTGTTTTGAAATCAAAATAGAAAATTATCATTTTTTTGTATATGAAAATGCTTAGTATCTTGCTCATGCTTTCAAAATCCGTGGAGCCAACCTCAAATTAAAAAATTAAATTATCTTTAGGCAAAAAATAAAAGGCTCTTATTACCCCCAAATTTACAGGCTACATAATTAAAATTTTTGCACTAAAAAAGTAATGCATGACAAAACAAATATTTCTGCATTAGGCATAATAATAATAGAAACTTACTAGGTTCATAATTAGACAACAAATGTTACATACAAAAGAAATTCATGCACAGCTACTCACAGTGAGAAATTTTCTCTTTAGAACCAACATAGTAGGAAAGAGTGTAAGAAATTGCCTTCTTAGAATCTCATATTGAATTCTTAAATCAGCAAAAACAAATTCCTAAAAAAGCAAGTCCAAGTAGTTCTTCAACCTTGACAAAAACTAGAAAACAACTAACCTGAAATTTTCAAAACATTGGGCTCATTTAACACAAACCTCATCTACCAACATAGAGAATATTTGCATTCATTCATTCATTCATTCATTCATTCATTCACTCTAGGAGGAGTACAAACAATTCAACCCATAGTTCCATCATTCTATTTTTGTAAATTAATTTATGATGACTGCTTTGCAAAAACAATTATTGAAAATTAGTTGTAAAATTCTGATTAGTATTCATATATGAACGAAGGAATATTATGACCAAAGAATGTTTCTTTGATTAATGTATGATTACATTTAATAAGATGGACAAACTTTTTATTCAATTTTTTTCCAACTACTTTACCTTTTCAACCTTTTTATATGAATACTAATAACAAGAAGTTTACTTTTAACTAAATTACAATTAGCAGCCATACGGTAAGCAATTATTATACGTCTGGAAACAATTAATAACTTAATTATCAACTATATGCATTGATGGAATCTAGTTACATGAACTATCAAAAAATAGTAAATGCCAATATTTATAATTATAATGGTGGTAGGATAAATTTATTTAGAAAAATTTTATAGGCTATTCAATCTTACAAGACTTCATAATACTTTGTATTAATACTATTAACCATCAGTTTTAATTCATAGTAATTACTTTCTAAAGTTTGTATAAATAAACCTACCTTTCTTGCTGTAGTCTGTCTTGACAACAATCAGATTAAGAACAGAAAATGGTGATTACTTATCCACAAACTTATTACAATAAAAACTGAAACAAAAAGGGAAAAAAAATAAAAAAATAAAAAAAGGAAAGAACAAGTGGAATCTTGAATTTGGCCATCTTTTCTCTCTAATGCACAGACAATACAATTTCTTCACCAAGGAACTATTTAGTTCCACTTCCCTCAACATTTTTGAAAGGAAATGAGGTTCCAGTCCTCATTTAATAGATCATGGGGCAGATTTTTCCTAGGCTACTAAGACATCTAGTAAAGGATTTCTACTGGCAATCATGAAAATATCATGTAGCATATACATATAATGACTAAAATAAGGGATAGCCACTTCACCAATCAATGGGATAGTTGAAAAAAGGTCAGCAGTATATGTGGGCAAGATGTATCTATTTAGCTTCTGCCGCACATCACTTGCAGAACTAGAAAAACAGCCACTAATATTTGTAATAATAGTGCCCAAGGAATTTCCTCTGTGATTGATCATTTCATTAATACTGTTGCTTCTCAATATCTATTTCTTTAGAAAATATTATTCCTTCTTCTTTACAGTCTTTCAGAGATCTCTTAGAATATGTTCTCTGCTTTTATGCAAGAAACAGCTCTAATTAAGTATAAAAAGTGTGGCAATCTGCAACTCTCTTAGCTATAGACATATATATGTGGTTCTAACTTCTAAATACACATATATATCTAACTTCTACACCAAAATTTAATATATAGCCTGAATTATTGACAAGTTGCAAACAAATTGAGGTTCAATTCCAAGATGAGAACCCACACAAACGGTGTCATCCACTGAAAGAAGATGGATTTTCAAACCTCATGAGCAAAGAAAATCCAAGCATACATAAGATCTACTGGAACTCTTTGGGCTACTTTCTTTGCCCTTTCATGATTCCAAGAAAGCATACCCACAGTAGCAGAAAATTCACAGCGACAGAGATTAAAAATCAAACTAAGTGTCATAAGCAAATAACTGGATAAGGTAGGAAGATAAGGGACCGGCTTATACATTTGAAGCAGCAGAATCATCTTAGTCCCTCTGATAACTTTATGATTCAACCTTTGACCGCAGTCCCTGTTTCGTACTTTCTTCTCTTTTGGCACCTATCCTCAAGGAGAGGGAACGGTAGGTCTACTGCAAATTCTTTCTCGTAAAGAAAATGTTGGCAGCTGCTGGGAAAAATATTTTAACAATATTTTCGGTAATATTAGTAGATGCTATGCGAACAACATTATTTCAGCAACAAATCTAAAATAAAACAAAATTTTTATAATGAAAGAACAAAAATAAGACATCAATGCCAACAATTTGGAAGAAAAATTTGCTGGTAATGTGAGCGAGATAGTTTTCGCACGAGAGAGAGAAAGAGAAAGAGAGAGAAAAAAGCCCTACTTTATGCTTGTTCTTGTGGGTAGTATGCAGGACAGAAAGAGGGGGAAAATGTTGGATGAAAAGGTAAAACCTGTAAATTTAATAATATATAAGTAAATTAAATAAATAACTTATCTTTTGTTTAGATATAATTTAAAAAAAAGGGAGATAATAAAAAATAAATTAAAAGACTTTTTATTCTTGTTAAACAAAATAATAAGAGAGACTTTTACAGTGTTGGTAAATACGAAAAAAAATTATGAGGAAAAAAATTAAAAGAAAAAACTTTATTACTTATTATCATAAAAGCTTAAGTAATAATTAAATATTGCCTACTTTTTAACTCTTAAGTGTGGACAATTTAAAATTTTATTATTTGAAATTATAAATATATAAGTAATAATTAAGTATTGCCTACTATTTAGCTCTAAAACATAGGCTAATTGAAATTTTATTCGTTATGGTTGGAAAAGTGTAAATAATAAGCTTATAATACTTATAGTTTACTCTTAACCGTCTGCTCTAACAAATTTTATTGCCAACATAGTTTAAAGTATAGGTAAAAATTTATTCCCTACAATTTAGCAAAAGTAAGCAAAAATGGGGTGGCAAATAACATATTTTTTTGTAGTGGCCCTAACAAATGAAGTCATAATATATATTAAAACACTTTTAATTTTACCAATCGAATGACCAATTTTTTTCTAAACCATCCTTACAACAAAAAGGAAGAATATGAAGAAAACTTTTTTACATGAATGAAAGTATTATTTTCTAAAAGGTCTAATAATTTAATTAATTTTGCTACGGTAAATGTATTATTAGATGCATTATCAAAAGATCTAACAATAACTTTATCCATTAGTTTTCGAAACCTAAGACAATCTCTAATTGTTTTATAAATATGAACACTCGAATTTGGGTGATCAAGTTGATGAAATTCAATTATTCTTTTTTACATACACCAATTATCATCAATTCAATTAGCCATAATACATAAATGCTAAAAAATGGCTCTAGCTAACCACATGTGAGATGTAAAAAGATTACATTACAAATTATCAAAAATTTCATCTTAATTTAAATTTTCACTAAATATTTTTATACCCGTCATTATAACAAGTATTACATGAAATGAATTTATAAAATAATTGTAAATATATTTATTTATATATAGTTATTAATTTAAAATTAAAGGTAATTCATTATGCACAACTAGTAATCTAGCATATTCTCATATTTTCTTGACTATATTTCCAATTTTGTAGTTCGTCGTATGCATCTCAATAACGTTGTAATTGCTCCTTCAACCCTAAGCCCTCCTCATTGCAACTTGAACGATATGACGATGGTCTAAATATATTTTGACTATACCCATTCCAATTTCTTTTTTAAATTTACATACTTTACAACATATTTTAAATTGCATTGAATCAAGTAGCCTAATGCCAATACTTTTCTCTACGTCACTACTTGTCTTTCTTTTCTTGTTCCTATATATATCACTAAGTAGTTATGTTTCATTAGCTTAAGTAGCGTTGAATGGTTGTGTTTCAACATCGTCTCTGGAAGTTCCCCCATTAATTGTTTTGGTTGTGGGATAATATGTTTCTTATGATTCTATCTTATGCAATGATTTAGGTGATTGAGTAATAAATCATATTCTTTCATGTTTAAATTATAATCTATATGATAGAAGAATTGTAGAACTAGAAGAAGAGGGAGGGATAGTATTGGGTCTTAAGGACATATCTACACATTGATTACTAATACTAGCCTAGGTAGTTAAGTGGTGAGAGAAACTGATGGAGTTGCTTGAAGGGGAAGTTCGGTCCACTACACTGGTTGCACCAAAAATACAAGTAATTATACTAATATATAAAATAAAAAATAAATTCAATTTATCTACTAAGAATTAGACTTGAGAGAAATTAGAAAATTGAGAGTAAGAATTTAAACTTTAAAACACTTGAAACTTGAAAGAAATTAGAAAATAGAGAAGATTTGATAGAAATTGCACTTGAAAACCATTATAAATTACCACTATTAATTTTAAAAAGGGAAAGGAAAAAAAAAAGGAAAAATCAAGCTAAACAACCATAAGGCATAAAGCCATTTGCCACTAGTAGGAAACAGCTACTTTGTGGCAAATTATATGCACATTTGGGATGTGTGAGTGTGTGTGTGTGTGTGTGTAATATGCGGGCTAAGTGGGCTATTTGGAATGGGCTCACTTAATGATAGACAACAGGTTGGGCCAATCTTGAGCTACAATATGACAGCCCAAGACAGGCCGTAATATGGGCCGTGATAGCCCAACCAATATAAATGGGCTAAACGGGCCTAGTCAACTTGTATATTTTGGCAACTCGGGCCAGGCTGGGTTAAGCTAAGCCGAGCTGCCCGATCCGTTTTTGACATTTCTACAAATTAGTTTCAAATTAAACTTAGATAATTTTTGTGTTTAATTTTTAGTGTTTTGGACAAAATATTTTGATGAGTGGATTAGGGGAATATGATTTATGTTTGATTTATGTTCTAAAAATTTGTTAAAGATTGTTTTGAATTAGAACAATATATTTGGTTTTATTCTTGAAGGAGATAAATTGTCCTATAAATATCAAATCAAAGCTTTTTATGTCTAATTAATGGCATGAATATATAATTTCATATTATTATTTTTATTTATGTATAATTACAATGTGATACGATATGATATGTGTGTGTGTGTGTGTGTGTTTATATAATAATTATGTTTTGCTTGGGGAATAGTGGATGAAGGATATTTTGAAATGTTTTGAGATTATTTTGAATGTTATGGAACAAGAAAAGCAAAAAAATTATGTTTAATTTTATTTTTTTCTAAAGGAAAGTATGCTGTAGGGAAAAAAATATTATTTTAAAGACTATGTGTTTCGGAATTGTCAAAGTAATGATGCCAAGTTATTGCACCACCTCAAAAAAATTAAGAATATTGAAAAAAAACTCTGCAAGGGATAGCAATGTTTTTTAACATCATTTACATGAGATAAATATTTTTTATTTATTCTTAAATTTAACTAAGCTACTAGGGCAATGAATAAAAGTAATTTTCATTTGCCAAAGTTTAAATGAGTAATTCCATGGCTTTTCTACTGGTTTGTGTGCAAGAATTTAAGATAATTCCAATGAAAACAAGTGGAAAATTAGTTAAATATAACTAGTTTAGAATTTTGAATATGAAGATATCGTGATACGGAAAATGCTAATGGAAATTAGAGTTTTAAAACAAAAATATAAAATTATTGTTGTTTTGGTCCTTAAATTACATTTTTATGTGACATTTGGTCCTCAAATGATAAGCATGTAATTTTTTGGTTCTTAAATTTTACGTCTCATTTTGATGTTTGTAATTCCATCAAATAACTTGATTTATATCTCTTATCCTTTAGTTTTATAGTAGGGATTTTATCTAATTATGATAACGTATAATTATTCATTTGATGGAGATTAAAAAAAGGAAGAAGAAAAGAAAAGAAAAGATCTTGAATATGAAGATTTAATGACAACAATTACAAATTAATTTGAAAAATATCCCTAATTAGAGATGGTTTGAGGCTTAAGAACACACTAAATGGATACCAACTATAATACGAGGGCAATAAAATTCAAGATAATTTGTTTGTTACTCAATTGATCTAGAGGAATCATCCTGCTACTTATATATGTGGAGTTTAAAATTCGAATTTGAATGAACTTTAAGTGTAAACATGGGCAAAAACACAGTTTTGGTCCCAAAGTTTAGGGCCACTAGCAAAATAGGTACCATGCTCAATGACCAAAATAAGTCTCATAATTAACTGTACAGTTGCATAAACAATCCAGCCATTAACTTTTTGACAAATTTTGCACATGAGGTGCACATGCCCTTTAAATTTGCCACTATGTACAAATAGAAATTGAAGGGAATCCAATGTGGCTGAGTGGAATTTGGAGAAAAGCCACGTTGGATTAAATATCAGAAACCAGCAAAAAAAAAGTTTGTGTCCTATCCCCTAATTCTTTCTTCTCCATTTCACTTTTCTTGTTTCTTTCTCTCCCATTTCTTCTTTCTCTCAACACAAATGTAGTAGAGGTATTGTGAATCTCCTTGAAGAATGTCTTCTTCCTCCTCAGTGCAAGTAGATGCATTGTGCTACTATGGGATCCAAGCTCGCTTGAGAACATCATGGACAAATGAGAATCCTGGAAGGAGGTTCTCGGTATGTGCTAGCTCTACCAAGGGTAATGGTTGTGGGTTTTCTATGTGGGAAGATAAGCCCATTTGTGCAAGGGCAAAAACGATATTACTTAGATTATTGTGAAGGATCAATGAAATTGAGGCTCAACTTCCTAAATTGAAGATCAAAGTCACAAAGTTGAAGGGCCAAAATGCACAGTTGAGAAGAAGGAGAAATATGTACCTTGGATATTTGGTTCTATCTTGGATGCCTTTTGTCTTCAAATAGTTGTTTTGAAAGGAAAAATAAGGATAGCAGAGAAAGCTGAATTGGAATTTAGTTTGCTCTATTCCATTGTCTATATTGAGAAGAAAAATGAAATGTAAACTTGGGTATATTGTAGGTTATCTTAATTTATTGTGATTTGTACTTATGTATGTTTAAGATTTAATCTTCTTGTGTGTACTATTAAAGTCTAGGTGTAATGACAATAGAAAAAAATTCCCCAACAATGCTCAATTTGTACTACTAAAGTGAATTGAAGAACCAATTTTCTTAGTATGGCTCTCCTTTGCGTTTTGGTTGATTACATGAATTAATGTTATTGAATTATAGTTTTGTTAATTAAAGTGAAGGTTGGGCAAGTTGGCTTTTTTTGATGTCAAGTGGCTTTATTTTTGTTCACTTAATTTGTACATATAATTAGGAGTAAATTATAAGTAGGTTCTACAAAACTTCGCTAAATAACAAGAGTTATGGGAAGAGATTTAGTAACTTGGAAACTTGAAATTTGTCAAATAACCAAACCAAAGCTTTAAACTTTAAAGATTCAATTGCATTCCATTGAGTAAAACTGAGTTCACTATTAATACAAGTACCAATTTCCAATTCTAACCACATCCTTCCAAAAATATACAATTTCCTGCCCAAAAAGAACTTTAATACTAGACAACCAAAAATACTAAAAACCATCAGAAGCCACAAGTATTGTACATTTATAGGCTCCATCAAAACATGCCTCAAAGGCATACATAAAACCATTAACTCTACACAAATTCATCATTCAAAAAATGCATCAGTTATACTCTACACAAATCCAACTTTCTTCCTTTTAGGATCATTATTCTTTCCTTGTGCGGATTTTGATAATGCAACATTCAAGTTAGACATAGTTGTATACTTCTTTCCATCTTTAATGATCATAGGTATAGAAGAAACTTCCCTAGCAGTGTTAGAAGTGGTCTCCTTTATGGCATGAGGATGAGGAGCCATTGGTGCAGGAGTTCTAATATTAACTTTGGAGTGCATTAATGTTGTTGGAATAAGAAATGAATGAGACACAAGGCCTAAAGTTGGCTTCATTCACTGGCTAGGAGGCTTAAATGGCTATTTACTCCTCAAATCATCGTTTCTCTTTGATCTTAAATCTCTCAAAGTAGCTTGTACAAAAAACAATGGCACAGTTACAAGCCCCTTAATGGAAACATTAGAAACAATGTCAAAATGGCATGTGCAATAAACTTCATCTCAAAGACACTAACTTAATCTCAAAGCTTAACAAATTTACGTTTTCATCTCTTCTTGTTCTACTGTTGAAGCTTGTTGAACCCTGCTGCACATTTGTTGGGGACTTCAGTTCATTGTTGGTAACCTCAATGCAAGAGAAGTCAGTTTTAATAAAGATTTCACATAAAAATAAAAATAAATAAGCTTAGCAACTGAACTTGCATACTCCCTAATGGATGGCTCATACTTTCTATAACATTAGCATTGCAAGTAGCTTGCATACAAGAAGAGAAATGTAAAGAAAATTTCCAAAAAGAATAAAATTCAAAAAGCATTTGTTTACCTGCTGAACTTGCACACTCCCCAATGGCTATTTCAAACCCTCTCTAACATTAGCATTGCAAGTGGCATGCATATAAGAAGGGAAATGTAAAGAAAGTTTTTTAGAAAGAATAAAATTAAAAAAAACATTTGTTTACCTGCCAAACTTGCACACTTCCCAAGGATGGCTCATCCTTTCTTCAACATTAGCATTATAAGTAGCCTACATACAATAAGAGAAATGTAAATTAAATTTCCAGAAAGAATAAAATTTAAAAAACATTTGTTTACTGCTAAACTTGCACACTCCCCAATAATTGGCTCGTACTCTCTCCAACATTATCATTGGTAGTAGCCTGCATACAAAAGGAGACAAATAAGAAGCAAAATTTAAAAAAAAAAGAAAAAATGAGTAAAGCTCAAAAACTTGCTGAACCTGTACACTCTCTAATGACTAGCTTGTTGCACTTGTCCTCTTTCTTGCCTATCAATATAATATAATAATTAGAACATCAATATTAATCAATTAATTAGTAACATATAAGTTAACATATAACTACACTTACAATTAATTTGCTTCCCTATTGTATTGGCTCGTATGTTGGCTCTTCTTGTGTCATTAGTAAGATATCTTCAACTTGTGTTAATTCTTCATGTTGTTCATTCTGTACGTCATCCATAGGAAACTCTTCTAAAAATTTTCTCCATTGACACTCTTTCTTGTTATGCCTATTTGCCCCACAACACTTGCAAGTGACACTTCATTTCTGCCTCTTTATTTTGATTGTCATGTTAGAGGAGTTAGCTTTGCTACTCTTCTTCTGTAGTTGCTCATCAACCTCAAGTCTTCTTACTCTTTTAGGTCCCCTTTTCATTTTTTCCAAAATTTGGTGGAAAACATGGAATGAACCTAGTTTGATCCTAGTTGGCCTATTTATTGGACATATGGTTGGCTCATAAACTTTATTATAAGTATCCATAGTGTAACAATTGTGCACAAAGTCCTCAGGATCAAGACTTGGCTACATATTACACTCATTTCATGTTCACATGGAATGCCACTCAACTCCCACTTTCTACATGAGCAACTATGAGCCTTCAAATCAACAATATATCTTGCTCCATCATAACAATTAATCTCATAAAGCCAATCATTAAACTTAATAGGAATGCATTTAACTGCATTATTCATATTCTTCTCAAGGATTTTCTTAATTCTAGGACACAACCTTCTTCTGTCCCATTTTCTTTCACATCTATCCCTATTTTGTTCAAGCCTAGTCATCAATACTCCTTAATCCACTCCAAAATAGTCAAAATTCGCTTCTCCGTTGCTTCAAGAATATTGCAATTAAACATCTCACACACATTTTTCAAAAGTACATCACATTTTGGAAATAGATTAAAATGGGATCTTGACCACTGTGATGGAGATTTATCTTGCAACCATTCTACACACTTTGGATCTAATTCAGCAAGTTTTTTCAATCTTTCAATCTTTCCTGATATTCTTCCACTGTGCTAGCTTTGACAACTCTCCATAGCCCTCTTTTCTAAGCTAATCCTTTAAAACTAGCAGTCTTCATATTGCCATGAAAGTGCCTCACACAAAACCTATTGTTAGCTCTTCGGAAAACTAACTCAAAGGCTGGTACAAGTCCCTTTTGCTTATCTGATGTGAAAGTAAAGGCATCATCTCTCTAAATCCTCAAATCATCTTTAAGAAGCCACAAAAACCATTCCCAAGTCTCTCTAGTCTCACTACACACCATTGCATAAGCCACTAGGAAGAGGCAATTTTTTGGGTCAATAGAAACTGTAATACGTAGTACTCAACCATGTGGCCTCTTTAAATGGCATCCATCAACACCTATGATAGGTCTACATCTTGCCATGAAGCCATGTCTTAGGGCTTGAAAACATACATAAAATGTTTTAAATTTTTTCAAGTTATTATCATCTATTTGATCACTTAATGCCATCACAACAGTAGAACCATGATTCTTTGACCTCAAAGCCTCTACATAATCCCACAATTTAGCATATTGCTCATCACAATTACCCTCAATTGACTTTAAAGCCCTTCTCTTTGCTCTATATGCCTGATACTTTAACACATGACATCTTATATCCTTAATAACATCATTTCTATAACCCTTCATGTCTCTCTCAGGATCAGACCTAAAAGCTTCTTTATACTTCTTAGACAACCATTTAGGCTTGACATTGTGCATACTATAAGACATCCTACATTTGTGATCGGGGTGTATTCCCTAATTTGAAAAGAAAACTCATTCTTCACTTTATGTTCATTAATGTTGCAATCACAAGTTTTATCATTACACCTTGCATACACATTTCTTTTATCATTTTTTGTAATTTTTAAATTTCTTCCAATTTTGATAGCATGTGACTATATAGCCTCCCTGAACTCTTTTTTTATTACTAAATATCATTCCTATGTCAAAGATAAGATCAAATGTGTCACAGGGGCTGAATACAGAGGAGGTTTTTTCCTTTTTTTTTTCTTTCTATAATCTAAACTAACGTCACTCTCAAAATCCTCACCATTTGACCGATTATTAGTTTCAAGTTCAAGGCACATGTCATTGTTGCTATTAGGCTCATTGTGTTCTTTTTGATCAAGTCTTACCTACTCTACATCCTTATCAATATGCTTCTCAAATAACATATCATCCATCCCATCTTCACCACTAAAGTCACTACCGAACATGTAGTGACTATCGCTGAAATCACTCTGTCTACCCTCCCCAACATTAGTTTCTCCCCTTCTGAACTCCTCAGGATCCTCATTAGCCTTACCAACATCATTATCCTCATCTCTAATCTCTATATCATCTAAACCTTAGTCCCCTGCCATCCTCATATTCATCAACAAATTTGAAATCTACATCACATGCATCAAGAGTAGGCTTAGTTTGGACATTCTACTCATTAATGTCATTAGGAAATCCCTCTACAACTAAACGATGTTCATTAGGTGCACTGTCATCAACATCTTTCACAACATCTAGGTACAAGTGCATTTCATTTTCATAATAATCAATAAATTGAAAAAGATCAATTTCAAACATAATTATCATAAATTTATGCAAAGAGTCAATCCCATAGTATTTTTTCTCCCATTTATACCCCAACTATTTACAAAAACTATTAAGATGAGCCAAACATATAATTCTAAGGTTAAAAAGTTCAAATGCACTAATTGTTCCTCCCCTATATTCCACTCTAAGTGCAAATAAAAGTTCACCAACATGATGAATTAATAAAGTAGTTAAGCAGTTTCCTTTTCCTATAGCATAAAAGAAAAAAAAACAAGCAGTACATAATAAAGCACTTGAAGACAAATAAGAAACTGTATATTCAATACTACGTACTACTTTATTGAAGTAGACCACAATACTAATATATTATCCTTTTTCTGTCCCCCAGACCCTCCTACAAAGAAAAAAAAATCTGTCCCTTGGCCATATTACATAGATGAATACAACACACATGTACAGGATATGGTACCACAAACCAAACGAAACAATGACATGTATTAGTTAAAAAAAGGGCCACTTGGAGCTAAAAGTACACAAACCCTAATACATAAAACAAGCCCCAGCATACTCCATCTCAAAACGAGGGAAACAACACAAAAAATCATACAAAATCCCATATAAAACAACCATAAAAATAAAGTAAAATCTTAGGAAGTGAAAAACTTATTGTAGTTTATTGGTTCGGGCCAAACCACATATTGCGCTCGCAACATGGCTATTGATTAAGCCAAGTTTTCTATCCTCTTGTTGCTCTTTCCTCTCCTTTGTGCTACTGATGGAATGGCAATAAGATTTGTTAGGCTTGATTTTAGACAGAAGCAAGGGTTTTGAAAGGTGAAATGAACTAGTTTTTTTGTTCGAGCAATTTTGTCTGAGAAATTGAAGGAATCGTTTTTTCTTGATTTGTATTTCCTCATAATTCATCCAAATTCTGATATTTAATCCAACGTGCCTTCCCTCCAAATTCCACTTGGCCACATTGGATTCCCTCCAATTTCTATTTGTCCACAGTGGTAGATTTAATAGCCATGTACACCTCACGTGCAAAATCTGTCAAGAAGTTAATAACTGGATGGTTTATGCAATTGTACAGTTACTTATGGGACTTATTTTGGTTATTTTCAAAAGCATGGTACATGTTTTGCTAGTGGCCCTAAAGTTTGGAAACAAAACTACATTTTTGCCTACAAATGTGTGTAGAAAAAGAAAATTCATGGAGATTCATTTGATTTTAGACATACACGGGAAGGAATTGTTCGATCTGATTTTAATCTTTAATATTATTGTATTTTATATTTCTAAATTTGGAAATAAATATATTTTGGTTTATACATAATAATTGAAAATGTTATCTTATTAAAAAAAATCAACCAAACATCTGGATGTTAGAAAGATGATTTTTTAGAAAATTGTTGTCCTTGCATGGGAATAAATTTGTCCTTGAGTGCAATAGATATCCGTGCAACATATTTGACATTAAAGATTATGGTAAATGTATATCAAGATAATAATATAAAGCGATAAAAACAATTTGTCATCCAAACTATACACGTTTCTACACTTTCTTTACGATCTAAACTACATTTTTTACCTTGTGATATATGAACAAATTTCGGTGGAATATTATGAAAAAATTTTGTCACATCAATGGTAAGGGCATCCTTTTTAAGCTATTATAATCAAATCTTTCAATTTTGTGGGTATAAAAGTCATCTCCCTAATGTAGTTTTATTAAATCAGGAAAGTAATCTTTTTCAGTGTACTTTCAAGTGCATATCTTGTGATAATTCAAATTAAACAGAGTGTCTTTAATTAAATGCTGGAAATATTTTGTGGTATGATAGCAGGTTGTTAAATAATGTTTGTGGCATTTAAATATATGACTACAAGCATTTTTGGATGCATGTTCCCATGCCAATCAAAAATATGTTTCATGGTATTTTGCCACGTTATTTAATGTAATCGTTTTTTTTCCCATTTTAATATATAATTAATGTATTTTTTATTTTATTTTATTAATACCACAATAAATATAAATTAATTAGTCTACTATCGATTTTAGAAGTAGAATATACTAATCAATGAACCTCTTTCCTTGATATTTATACTTTTAGCTACACCGCCATAAGTGGCACTTTTAAAAAATACTATTAAATATAAAATTATGACTATAATACTATGGAAATAGAAATTTTTAGTATCTTTAATAACTAATTTTGCTGCAGTCGTGTCTATAAATCTATTCTATTTTTCCTTATCTTCATGTCGAATTTGAAGAGTTGAAGTGCTTTTAAAAGTTGGGGAATTTAAATGACAATGTCATGCAAACATGCTCTCGATGCTTGCATAAATGTCTACACGTATATAGATGCAACTATTTTCTCGTCATGATTTAATTAAGTTCATTTCATGTATTTCTGTGGAATGTTCCTAAAATTGGAGGGGATAAATTTTAATGTTAATAGATTCTGATCACATGGCAGAGTGCATTGTCTAATAACAAAAGCATAGAATAGTATGTCACATGAATCAAATGTGCGTGTTATTCCTTACAAAAGAAACGCCCTTTCCCAAAGTCTGAATTTGCCTACACTTTTAATGCTTCCTTTTCAAGTGATGATGACAGCTTAATGATATTGTAGGGAGAAACTTTTTTAATTATTCTCTTTAATTACTCCCATTCTTAAAAAATCAAATTGTTTTGGCCAACTTGACTTGGTTCCACGTTTCTACATGATACAAGCGATGTGTAAATAATTAAATTTTAATAATATGATGAAATGTAAAAATGAACAAATTAACGTTCACACCTGAAAATTCTCCACTTATTCAAATAAATAAAGGATGATGTTATTTTTAAGGTAATTTTTCATGATAGGCTTAAATTTAAATGATACTTAGCCTAATACTTGGGCATATAGTCATCTTAAATAGGGAAAAGTTATAATTTTAGTTCTCAAACATAAATACTTATTTACTTTTAGTCTTTAAACAATCTCGAGTAACACTTCAAATTGTCATTTTTTTAAATAATTTTTGCCCTTGTCGTTACTTCAAACATTAAAACTAATGAAAAGTGGACATGTAACATGCACATGACCACCTTGGAGGAAAAAATAGCAATCTTAGCCATATCTTCATTTCATTTCCCATTTTCAAACATAATTAACCTAAACTCCAAGTTTCCCCCAATTTGAAACCCTAAATCCCCTAGTCTTTCAACCCTAAATCATATTGCTTCCATAAAATTTTTCAACAAAATTCCAAAATAAGTTTAATTTATCATGCCAAGGGTAGGGCTCAACCAGAATGTATGTTAAAAGATATTTTATACATTCAGCATCCGGATCTTATTTAAAAATGTAAAAGTAAAAAAATCAAATAAAAATAGGCAATCAAAACTGAAATTTACAGACAAATTAAGAGAGAAATGTGGAATTTAGCATACGGCCTATGTTGGACACAACCAACAAGAAGTTAACAACATTATTATTGTAATTATTAGTGTTGTAATTTTTACTATTCATATGGACATATTCTCATGCACATGGGGAGCCTCGATATCATGATGCTTGCTTCTTCTCTGGTTGGTATGAATTAGTTAGATTTATCATGTCACATAATTGCCTTAGTTAACTTCAAAATGGGATTATTATCTTGTCCAAGCCCTTCACATATATGGAGGTCCACTGTTGGACTATCAAGATTCTATTGGTCCCTATGTGTTCTCTCTTATTTTAAGTCAAAAGTTGATATTGTAGTATATGGAGAAAAATGTTTACTTCTTCTATGTCTAATCATGCATGTAATGTGATAAACACTACTTAAGGTGTTGATATATATAATTGGATCCCAAAACTTTGGATAGATTAGCATAAATGTAATAATTAACAATTGTCATGGACAAGAACTTGGTCCAAATGGCTTTAATTTCTAATTTGATTCCATTACCATAGTAATAGTGTGATGGGTAATAGCCATTTTTCTTTCTTTCTTTCTTTTTTTTCCTAATTAAGGAAATCTAAGTTAGAACCACAAGAAAAATGAGTGCCTCTTGGAAAGTTATACAAGATAAATGCTTAACTGCATAATTCATTTATTAAGATATTTATAATTGATTAAACCTAACTTGTATTTTAAATTGAAACACGCATACAAGAAAAAAATTAATGTCAAAGTAGAAAAATGGCCATGCAAAAAGCAGCTCAAGTATCACATCTCTTGATTGTAGAGTTTTGGAGTCTTAACTTTACCATTTTATCAAGATCACATTAGCTTCAATTAGCAGATAACTTGATGCTGTTCAACTTCATAATATTCGATCCTTAATGTGGCTGAACTATTAATGTGTATTTGGATTGAATTGATCAGTGAGTGAATTTTTCAAATCTATAACAATAAATTTCATTTTCACAATCATTTGGAGCCATGACTGTAACCATTATGATAAATTTAAAATCCTGCAAAATTGGATGAGAAGCCCTTCAATCCATTATTGCAAAATGGGTCTGGGAACGCATGTTCCGATCTTTAATAAAACATGCGTCTTCAAGAGAAAAAAGAAAAAGATGAAAAAGAAAGAAAGAAAGAAAGAAAGAAAGAAAGAAAGAAAGAAAGAAGGAAAGTATAGAAGAGTAGAATTACATTGTTCTACCTCTAACTAATTAATCATAATAACCGATCTTACAAACAATAAAGGCCTCAACTAGACAAATCAATTCAATCTCAAACTTAAACTAAGTTACGTAGGGAAAAAGTAAGACGAAATTTAGATTACTATTCATCAATTCTAAGTTTGATGACCACTAGTGACTAGCAAATTTGGAAGTAATTTTACGTGTTTATATATATATATATATATATATATATATTTATTTATTTATTTGGTGCAGTGAAAATTTGAAATACAACAACACATACAATCAACCCATTTAAATCATCTTCGATTTAAGAATACTTAAATTACGATAAATAAATAAATCTGACTTGTAAAATGATATATTATTTGAAGAGATGAACTTAAATTACGATCAATACATAAACCTGACTTGTAATATAATATATTATTTGAAGAGTCGAATGGTGTCGCGACTAGCCACCTGCAATCTTTTAATTAACAACTAAGTTGTGCTTCATTTTTATTTCTAAGGTAAATTACCATATTGCCCCTGACTTCTAACATCTTACACCTCATTATTTAAGGTTGGACGCATGCCACGGAAGGTAAAAAGTGCATCACATCACAGCACCATTGAGTTCAAGTAGATAATTATGGTCCAAGAACATCATTATCATTGTGACATCAAATTACTATGCGGCTGGAGAAGCCTATGTTTGGGCCAACGAAAATAAAATACAGAGCGAATCCTTGCGTCACGCTTGATTTATTTAGTTTTTATTATTAAATTACAAAATAAAAAAATATTTCGTGTTAAAATTCGACAATCAAATTAAAGATGAATTAAGTGTAAGTGCATGTATTGAATGCAATTTATTATAAAATGACTTGCTTGTATGGGTGGCTTAATAAATAACTCTTTTTTTGGCTCAACATTATGATTTAACTTGAATTGATATTAAATTTTAAATTATTGTTGAAATATATAATATTTGTGTACTTTTTATTAAATTAATTTTTTTGGACTTATTTGAAATATTATAAAAAAGATTTTATTGATGACGTCGAGTTGATGATAAAAAAAGACTCAGTATTCAGGCGATGTATCTTATTGTCTAGTAAATAGTAATAATAACAATTTCATACTTTATTAAAATATTAAAAATAAGTTGCAAACTCTATTTTTTTTTTAATCAATAAATTAGAAACTCTATATTCTTTTTACAATATCTACCACCTCTCAAAACTTTTATTAAATATTTACAACATTTTATAAATTCTTAAAAATCTTTAAAAAAAATTTATTAGTTCCCTCAAACATAACATTTGTGGTCTAATTCAATATACTTCAGGCAATACTTTTCTCTTTCCGATACTTCTATTTCTGGCCGTGACACATGCAAAAATTAACTTTCATATAAGTTGCCTTCTCCTTCGCCTCAGCCCATCAAACACCAGGAATCCCAATACTCAATTAAGG
>JACGDI010004011.1:671673-694468 GCA_014898725.1 Jacaranda copaia | reverse complement strand
AAAAAAAAAAAAAAAAAAACTTTCATATAAGTTGCCGCCTTGAAGAAGTGAAGTTGGGCCCCGGAGGGGGGGCGGTCACTTTTTTAATTATTTTAACAAATAAAATCAAACATTCCTTCTCAAAATATTTTTTTTCCAAAAATATTTCATAAAATTCTAATCGAATTATTCTGTGAATAATATATAATACATATCTTTCAATTATTATTTTAAAGTAAATACAAATTTTAGTAATTATTACAGTAATGTATGGTAATACAAAAGCTCGATATGATACTTAAATAAAAACTTATGTATTAAAAAATAAGATACATTATATAATTGGTCCTTAAAATTTCACTTTAAAATTAATTTAATTCTCAATTTTTGTAACTTCATCTTCGAATACCTAAATTTAATATTTCATTTCAGCTTAGTCCTCTAAACAACATTCCGGCAATTTTTAGACAAAAAATTATTCACTTGTCAATCTAAGATATTAAATTTCATTTTAGTCCCTCAAATTTTATTTTCTTTTCAAGCCAATAGGTCAGAAAAATGGGAACAAGCCATGTTCCTTTCCGCAACACAAATTTAATATATTGATTATTATTTATTTAATAAATAATTTTTGTGGAAGAAAGAATTTAATAATACTAAAAAATGATTAATTAACAAATTCTTGAAATTCCAATAATATATTTTTTATCATCTTTTATCTTGGCTAATATATAAAAATTTGATTTGGATTTAATTTAAAATGAGTAATCATATTTATCCTTTAAAATTAAAATAATTGAAAAAAAGTTCACAAAATATATTTACAAAAGTATGTTAAAATAAACGTCCACCTATGTATATGAAATTTATTATGAATGCATAGATATGGAAATTTTGCTTCATATACAGTACTTTTTATTTATTCATTTTTTTATTTAAGATTTGGACAAGCACTTCTTTTCAGAAAGAAAAAATAAATAGATAAAATTTGATTGGGATGTTTATTCAGGTGTCCCGACAAGTTGTTTTTCACGGTTCATTCTGGATCTTCGTGGAACCCCTTAAAGGCAGCCCACATTTAACTTTTTTTTTTTTTTTCAGAAATGTTGATAAAGAAGTCAAGAAAAGGTTAAAATAAGAATATATATATATATATATATATATGTGTGTGTGTGTGTGTGTGTGTGTGTGTGTGTTTGTATATATATATATGGCTATTACAAAAAGAAAGGGCTTTTTGTGTTTTAATTGAAAGTTACTTTTGAATTTTTATTAGAAATATTTTTAACTTACTTCAATAATTAAAAGTAGACAATTCAATATGAAGAATAAAATAAAGAATTCGACACATAAAAGTAACTTGGATACTATTTTTTTTAATATCCCAATTTATCCTATAAACTTTTCTTTAGAATTATTCTAATAATATAGTTAAAATAGTGCTCATGAAATTCGCTAACTTACTAAATACTTATAAAATCATATCATCTTCACGGTTCCCACAAAAGAACCATATCTTCCTACTCCCCACAATTTCATCCTCCATTTAAATATTAGAAAAATCATATCATTAAAATACTCAAAAAAAATTTATACTTGTGGAATCGCATACAACTGCTAGTGTGTGTATGTATAGGTGTGGCCTCCCAACCTTTCTTATTGTCAAGAAAATATAATATATATATATATATATACATATATATGAGTTTTATTTATTTGTTTGAACAAGACTAACGAGTTGAATGGTTTGCCAAATTTATCATGTGAAAGAAAAGGGAGAGAATATAATTACATATATCATATTTTATACTGTGTACAAAGAATAGGTCCTATATATACAAAAGTTGTAATAAATAAGGAAAGAAATAATCCTATGATTATGTAGAATACCATCCTACCATAAACAATCCTATAATCTTGGTACAAATGGCCTTAAATCTTGCTAACAGCCTCAAATCATGCTAACACCCCCCCTCCGCTTCCACAAACTCAAGGTGGGATAGTGGATACCAACTTGAGTTTGCTTAGTAGATTGTCGAAGTAATTAGAACAATGGGACTTTGTAAAGATGTTGGCTATTTGATTTGCAGAGGTGACGAAAAGCAGCCGAATGGTACCATGATGAACATGTTGGTGAACAAAATGACAATCAATCTCAATATGTTTGGTGTGCTCATGGAAGACATCATTATGAGCAATGTGCATGGCATTCCTATTATCACAATGAAGTATTGTAGCTCCGGAATGTGCGACTCCCACGTCTATTAGCAACCAACAAAGCCAAAATAATTTGGATGTTGCATCAGCAAGAGCATGATATTCAAATTCGATGCTAGATCTGGAAATAACAATTTGTTTTCTACTACACCAAGAAATTAGAGAGTCACCTAAAAAGAAACAATAACTAGTTGTAGACCAGTGGTCAGTTGGATCACCTGCCCAATCAACATTTGAGTAACCAGGTAGTGTCAAAGAAGATTGACCTGAGAAATGAAAACCATGGAAAAAAGTTCCCTTAACGTGGCGAAGAATGTGGAGAACGATGGCAAAATGTGTGGTGCGAGGAGCCATCATGAATTGACTGACCAAATGTATAGCATAAGCAATATTTGGCCGCATAACAGTAAGATAAATAAGACTTCCAACTAGTTGGCGATATAGAATGGGATTCTCAAGAGGTGTGCCATCTAAAGGAGTACGTTTAACATTATGTTCCAGAGGAGTGGATGCAATCTTGCTTTTCGTAATACCTACTTGAGAAAGCAAATCAAAAGCATACTTTGCTTGAGAAAGTAGAACAAAGCCATGATTAGTGCAATGAATAAATAAAGCAGAATTATGAGGACTTGAGATAAAACCAAATCGAGTAATAGTAGAACTGAATTTGGTAAACCAGGCTTTGGGAGCTTACTTCAAGCCATATAATGCTCAGAAGAGTCAACAAACTTTGTGAGCAGGATGGGAAAAGCTAGGATGAGGGTGCATATACACTTCTTCTTGCAAGTCTCCATTCAGGAATGCATTTTTAATGTTCATTTGAAGAAGTTTCCATTTTCACTCAACAACAATAGCTAATAGACTATGCATAGAGGTCAATCGTGCCACAGGTGCAAATGTTTCTTCATAGTCGATGCCATCTCTTGATTGTATCCTTTAATGACCAAATGAGCTTCATAACACTCAATAGAACTATTAGATTGATTTTTAATTTTGTAGACTCATTTGCATCTAATAGGGGTCTTACCAGGAGGAAGATCAACCAAATCCCATGTGTGAGTTTTCTCTCAAGCTTGAGGTTCTTCATTCATAGCTTGCTGCCAAAGAGGGTTAGTACTTGCTTCATGATAAGTGTAAGGATCATGATGGGCCAAAATAGCAGAATAACAATGGTAATCAACAAGATGATGGGGAGTGTCTCTTACCCAAGTGGATAGTCGAAGAGGTATGTTGTCAGAGGTAAGTGTAGAAGCAGCAGTAGGAGTTAGTTTAGTTGGAGTGGACTTAAAAGTGGAAGGATTATCATTGAAACTATCAGAATAATTAAGATCAGAACTAGGAAATGACTCAACATTAGGGTTAGTAAAGGACAAGGATGATGAGGTATCTAATTGATGAAATTTTGCGAGAAAAGAAAACATGGTATTTTCCCAAAAAGTAATATGCCGAGAAACATGTAATCTTTGAGAGATAGGATCCCAACACCTATAACCTTTATGTTCTGTCCCATATCCTAGAAAATAACATAACCAAGCATGAGGCTCCAGTTTGGTATGTTCGTGAGGATGTAAAAGAACAAAACAAGCACACCCAAAGGGTTTGAAGATAAAGGAATCAGGAATCTTACCAAACAAGCATTCGAAAAGGGAGAGATCCTTAAGTAGTAAAGTAGGAAGATGGTTAATAGTGTAGACAACATTGAGAACTGTTTCACCCCAATGTTTTTCAAGATAGGAGGCAAAAAGAAGAAGGGCACAAATAAAATCAAGGATGTGTCAATGCTTACGCTTAGCCCGCCCATTTTGCTGAGAAGTGTGAGGACAAGAATGCTGAATGATGGTACCCTATTGACTAAGAAACTAAAGCAAAAAGAGTCTTTATATTCCATGACATTATCAGTTCGAAGGATTTTAATAGTGAGAGAGAATTGAGTTGTTATCATAGTGCCAAACTAAATATAAAGTTGTGGTAATTCAGATCGATGCTTTAAGAAATATATCCAAGTGAAATGAGAATAATCATCAATAAATAAAAAAAAATATCTATAACCATTCATAGAAGGAATAGGGGATGGACCTTAAATATTTGAATGAACAAACCAAAAGGGATGTTGGATACAGAAGTATTTTGAGTAAAAGACAAAGTTGGTTGTTTGACAAGTTGGCAGTGTAAACAACGAAAAGAATCAAACTTAGTTTCTCCTAATAGACCACAAGAAATTAAAGGTTGAAGTTTATTGGTGAAAGTGTGACCAAAATGAAGATGCCACTGATAGGTAGTGGAAGAAGTGGTTGTAGCTGCCGATACAAATTGATGAGGAATATGGAGAGATGAGAGCTTAAATAATCTACCTACTTTGCAACCTTTCCCAAGAATCTCTCCTGTTTGTGGATCCTAAACCTCACAACCAAAGGGAGAAAAATTAACATTTAGTCCACTTTCATATAGTTGGCCAACAGATATAAGATTTAAGGTCAAATTGGGGACATAATATGTATAAGGAAGAGTAAGGTATAAGGTAAAACCATGGCCAATATGGCTAATATTCATAGTGGTCCTATTAGCAATAGTAATAGTTGGTAAATTGGGAACAACGATTGAATTTGATAAGATCTTAGTGTCAAAGGTCATATGATTACAACATGTGGAGTCAAATAGCCAAGAAGAGTTACCTAGAATGGCAGACATAACACTGGAGGAAGAGGAATTAGAAGAGAGAACCTATTTGAAAAGAGCCTCAAAATCACTAAACATAATGGCAGTAGGACCCTCAGTAGCAACAACTGCAATAGAAGAAGATCTAGGCTTTGAGACATTCTTTGACTTGAAAGAATCATTCTTTGTTCGAGAAGGTCGAGTAAGATAATTTTCAAGAATGTATCCAATACCATGACAATATTTGCATTCCATAGTAGGGTAATTGGCAAAGGAATGCCCATTCTGATTACAATTCTTACAATACTAATTTCCTAATTTTTGAGTTGCAAATAAAAAATGAGTAGCAGCAAGAGCAACATCTGAAAGCATAGTTTTATCTAGGACAAGGCGTGTTTCTTCAAAGATAATTTCTTGAATAGCATTATCTAGTGTGGGAAGAGGATTTTGATGTAGCAATGATGCTTGAACAACTTTATATTTAGGGCAAAGAGCCATGGGAACTTGAATGAGATGGAGATGATCGTTATTGATTTGAGCTTGAGATAACTGAGTCCAAATTGGTTGAACTTGCACAAGAAAGTCATTCACCAATTGCCTAGATTCTTGCTTTAGATGATGAAGAGTAGTCCATAATTAATAATATGAGCAAGACCAGTAGTACGATATCAATTTGCTAAGAAATCCCATATTTCCTTGTTTGTTTCTTACGCAGTAAATTGAATATGAATAGATGGAACAGAGGTATTATGAATCTAAGTGATAATCTGATGATTTTTTCTATCCTAATCTTCAAGACGGATAGCAAATTTGGAATCAAATTCTACTTCCTCTTTTCTAGGTTTAGTGATATCACCGGTAACAATTCACCAAAGTTTATGACCAATAAGAAAGCTTTTCATGTCTTGAACCCAAAGATTATAATTGGAGCCTATCAAAATAGTTGTCATTGGCTTGACAATATCGGATTTGTCTATGATGAAGGAACTGTTGGTAACAAAATGAAAAAAAGAAGAAATAGCACGGGAAAGATATTAGGTATCAAAAAAGAGAACATAAACAGATTTCAAAGAACAAAGATAGTAATACCTGGCTCTTGATACCATGAAAGAAAAGGAAGAGAATATAATTTTGTATATATCATATTATGTATTGTGTACAAAGAATAGGTCCTATATATATATACAAGAGTTGCAATAAACAAGGGAAAAAAATAATCCTATGATTATGCAGAATATCATCCTACCATAAACAATCCTATAATCTTGGTACAAATGGCCTTAAATCATGCTAACATCATGCTTAAGCTAATTATCAAATTAAAGTTTAAGCTTCAAAGAAATTTTATAATGTGAATTTTTTTTATTTAATTGTGATCTATTTAATTTTTAAAATTCATTTAAATGTAAACAAAATAATTAGATTAAGATTTGTCTTGAATAGTTGAGTATCAACAGTCACTACTAAAAAAATGTTGATTTATGATGGAAAAAATCCATCGCAATTTGTGAAGGATTTTCCATCGCAAAATGGCAATTTAAATAAAAATTCATTTTGACCTTTTGCGACAGATTTTTCCATCACAAAACTTAAATTTTGCGACAAAAATAAAATCTGTCGCAAATTTAAAAATAGATAAAAATAAAATAAAATAAAATAATGTGGGGTGGGGGCCGTGGGGGGAGGGTGAAATAAACCCTTCCTTCCCCACCCACACACTTTGAGCTTCCATCTTTTTTTCTTTCCCCTTTTTCTTCTTTTTTATTATTTATTGTGGCTGGCTGGCACTTGCAACTAGCCTACCAACCGTGGCTAGCATGCTGGGTGCACCAATGTGCCCAGCAACTTGCTGGGGGTGCGCCCTATTGGGCGCCTTTGTTGGGGTCACCCAGCTCCCCCTGCTGGGCGACCTAACAACTACTAGTCGCTGGCCAATTTTGGAATTTTTTTTTATTTTTTTTTATCTTTTTCTATTTTTTTAAAAAAATTGTTTTAATTTTAAAAAATACTAATTGTTTTTTGTTTGTTTATTGTTTCAAGTTTGGAGAGCTTATAATTTGCATTATCCCACTAATTAAGGTAATTTTTTTAATTATAATTTATTTAGTTAAAATTTGATTTATGCATTTATGTATTTAGTTAAGATATGATTTATGTATTTAGTTAAAATATGTACTTAAAATTGGTGGAATTAGGAAGGAGAATGGGATGTTGGGAGAAAGGGTGATGCCTTTTCATCTACTGTTGATTGGTTTTTAATTGCTTGCATGATGATAATAGGTATAAGGAGGAGTATTTATGTGTCATTATATATTTACGAATATTATTAATTATAAATGCCAGTTTAAATTATGATTTATTATTGTAGTTTAAATTTAATTTATGAATTAGATTAAATTATGTTGGTTTAAATTTGATTTATGTATTAAATATTGTTATATAATGTTAGATTTATGTTTTTGTGTGAATTAAAAATTCTATTAGCATTTTGATTGACTTAAATTTTATGTTAGTATATGTTGGATTGTATTAATTTTATAAATTTTAATTTTGGTTTCTGGAATAATGATTTATAGATAAATATGTGCACTTGTAAGAAAATTTTAGATTGATAATCACTTTGTTAATTATGATATGTGTTGTTTTGTTATAGTAAGGAACACATATATCTAATTTTTTGATTCAATATGTGTTTATAAATATTATAAGTTGTTTTTAATTGAAGTAATGGTTTACATTTTGTTAAGTCTTATTTTTTAGGCAATTTAAAGTGTTCTATTTAAGGGAATTTTTGATAGAATGTATCATTAATCATATTAAATCTTTGGTATTTTTATCTACTTAGATATGTTTGATGTAATGATAAACAAATTAAGAATTGGACTATGAATGGGCTATAGACATTCCAATCCTCAATTTGTTTATCATTCACATCAATATACCAATAAGTAAATACTTACATTGTATATTTGCCAATAGATATCTTATATGGTTGAACACTATACACCAAAAGTTTTGTGTTGTTTATATCTATATCCATATAGTCTATATCAAATTAAAGGTTACTCATTTAACTTTTAAATTTAAGTTTTCAAAAGATTATATTAAATTATATGTTGATTTATGTTGGATGTGTGTTTGATTATATTGAATTATGTATTAGATTTATTTGTGTTTAGACTATGTATTTATATTGAATTATGTGTTAGATTTTGTTAGTTTTGTTAATTATATGTGCGATTAGGATTTGGGTTATATGTTGAATTTATATTAAATTATATGTTTGTTTATAATAAGATGTATGTTTAGTTATATTGAATAATGTGTTAGATTTACATGTATTAGATTATGCATTTACATTGAATTATTTGTTAGATTTTGTTATATTTATATTTTATGAATTATATATTTTATTAGAATTAGAATTTATATTTTATGAATTTTGTGCTCGATTATGATTTGGTTATGTATTGAATTTTTATGTTGGTTTATTATGTTGAATTGTCTATTAGTTTAATTTCTATTTTTTATTATTGTAATTTTGTTTTTATTTTAATATTGCAGGCTTGAATATCTCAAGGCATTAAAATTTAGTATAAGCTCTGTAAGATAATTTTTATGGCATTATTTTGCAAATTTTATATTTTAGCTAGGGCTTGATTTACATATTGAACAATTTTATATTATTGGGCTTGATTTTATTGTGATATAAAATTATTGTGATTTTATATAAAATAATATTTAAATATTAGTGTATGGGATTATTAGTATGTGATACAAAGAATTATTGATATTGGGTAATTATAGGTTTTAATTTGATAGGATGTGTATATTTTTTTGAAACAAAACTTTTAAAATTTTGCAACGAAAATTTCCGTCACAAAATTTATTTTTTTAATCATAATTACCATATTTACAATTGATTTGTGATGGATTTGCAAAACACCAAATTTGCAACGGATTTTTTTCATCGCAAATTTGTGCTAGAAATTTCCGTCACAAACTCCATCACAAAAAAATCTATCGCAAATTTTTGTGATCAAAGATTTTATGACGGATTTTTTCTGTCGCAAAAAGGCAATTTTTTAGTAGTGAGTATTTTTTGAGTTGTTCTCTCTATCACATTGTAAAACCTATTTTTATAAGAACAAAACATTCAAATATATGCAGTAATACAAATATTTTATTGGATCAAGCCTTTCAGATCCATCAACAATTCGAGCATCATAAAATGCAACACATAAAATGCAACACTTATGCTGTGTGTCTCTTCTCAATCTTCTTAACTACAAGAGCTTCTAATATATCAAGTTTGTTTCTTAAGATAATAGTTTGGATCTATAAGATAGTTCATATGTTGCTATTTCTATTTTCTACCCGGTAACTATTGTGGCATGTAGTCTCTGTTGGCGTGAATTTAAGTTATCACAGTATTAATATTAATTATATTGATAAATAACAAAATATTCAATGTTATAATTAGGGGGGGAAAAACAAAAACAAAAACAAAAATTGATGAGGCTGATTGTATTAGATTAATTTTAGGAATAATATATGAATGTCTGTGAATTGTGTGAGGGGAAAGAAAAAAGAGTTCGAAAAATAGGTAGTTTTCACTGGGAAGTGAAATTTCATTTGAGACATTAGAAATTTTTTTTAACCAATAAACTAAGTTAAAAATATAACTAGTATATCATAATTTGGAATAATAGTGTGAAAATTGTCATTTTATGAGTACAAAAACTCATTTCCTTATATAATTTAGATTAAAATACTTTTTAGAAAAAAATAAATTTTTTCTATCACAAACATGGATGGAACAATACTTATATTAAATTATTTCTTTCATGTTGGACAAGTTTAGACATGCTCACAAGCCAATCTCGAAGTTTAGACTCAAGTTGTGGGAAATTCCACGCTTTTCTTGGGTTCCAATTTGCAATTACCTCAGTATTTCCACCATGCCAATTTGAGTGTTGTTTATTTGTTTTATTGTTCAACGTCATGAAATAATGCACTCTTTCAAGCCGAAATTACTAGAAAAAAAAATGTTAAAATTAGTCTTCGATCTCTCTAAAATTATAGTTTTCCTTCCCTCATGAGTCACAATTTGGGCAAAGTAATCCTACAACAAAAACTACTTCTGACTTTAAAAATACAAAATTTTCTAGCTCCAGCTCACATCTAAAAATTATGCATTGATTTACATAGGTATAACATATCATTTTCTTCTTGAAATGAATCGAGTATCATACTCAAAATATAATTTGTTTTAAAAAGACCGAAAAATACTCTTACTTAGAAATATTGAAAATGATATAACTAATTTTCGATTTCCCATACAAAAATATAAAAAGATTTGCAGAAAATTCTCACATTTTCCCGATTATAATTAATTAAAAATAGAACATTCAACAAAGGATGGAATGAGTATCGTGTTGATTAAAAATGAAAATTTTGAAGTGAGAGTGGCAAAGGGAGAGGCAGAGCAGGGGAACGAGCAGGAGAGGGTGGACAAGACAAGAAAATGATGAAATGTGGACAGCTGCAAAGGAATAAGGTGGGACATATCTGATGGTAAGCGATTGGTTGGGTCAGGTGTGGAGTCGTGCAATTGCCAAAGACGCAAAATTTGAAAATTTGTGTCGTCGCACGTGTCGGCAGTGGCCTCATCATCGTCCCCTCCCCTCCCCTCTAATCATTGAAATTCTCAACCAATGCGGGGCTGCTCTTTTATCACGGGATGTAGAAGTGATAAAATAGAAAAAATATGAGCATTTAATTTTATATTTTTTAAATTATATTTCTTTTATAGAAGGACAGGAATAATAAAAATAGATAATTGTGTTAATTATTTCCTTTGATTATTGATAGTATTGAAATTACTTTTAAAACGACAAACAATCTTTGATTAAAAAAATAGAGAAATAAAAATGTAATACTTGTTTTATAGCTGGCAATAAGGTATGAAATATTCTTTCCACAATTCAATAAGTTATTAGTTAAAAGGTTAAAACAGTGTGATTGTTGTTGCTACCATAAGTTATTTAAACTACCTGCATTGTGAGTGATAATTTCATCACAACAAAAAGAGGTGATGTCGCATCACTCAAATTTACTCTTTATACCAATTAAGTTTATAATGAACTTTTATACACCATTAGTTAATCAAGATATTGGGTGGAATAAAATACCTCATCCCACCTAATACTATAAAGTAAACATCCCCTTTGTAGGGGAAATTAATTGGTAAAAAAGATTCGATTATGACAAAAATAAATAAATGTCTGTATACACTCATATAATATTTTAAAAAATTGAGAAAAAATATCATGTATTTATGATAATAATTCATTTTCACATAAATATGAGGGAAATGAGAGAAAAATATGAGGAAATAATTAGTAGAAAATTTGTATTTGTGTTTTTATTTTTATTTTTAAATTTCTTTTATCCATTATACTTGAACTGGACAAAAGATATTGAGGCGAATGTTTATTTGGATTGAAAACGTGTTTGAGTAAAAGGAAAACCACAGAATTGGGAGGGACATGTAAGTTATACATGATTCTCATTTAAATATATATATATATATATATATATATATAATTTGAATGTTATGACAAATTAAAATATTCATGGCGTCATGTGTATGAGAAAAATAGTATCTGATTGTATTTTTTTTAAATTATACATGCACGTATATTAAAAATTTGTTATATTTATGTGTCTAATTTTATACGTATAAGTGTGAGGATAATATCATTTAATCAATTATCTTATAACATATAAGTGATTTTTAGTCAGATTGATAATTAAAAACGAAAAGAAAAAAAAAGAAAAGAAAAGAAAAAGTTGGACCTTGAAACTTGGAGGCTTTATTCGTTTATGTTTAGTAGAAGTTTCTCATTTTCAACGAAAATATTTCTTTGGAGAAATGAGTTAAAGAATGAATTTACTAGAGAAATTACCTTATTGTGTTTGGATGAAGTACATTAAAAATTGAGCCAATGAAAGAATGATGAGGTCTGACTAATTAGCTGAGCTCACAGCAGGTCAACCAGGATATTAATATATATATATAAGTTAATTACATCGATTTTGGCTGATGGATCTAAGTTAACAATTTACAGGGATGGGGGTCTAATCCCATGCGAAGGAAGGTTAGATGAGCTAAATCATATAAATCAAATAGGACAAGCGCATTGCATTTCTTGATAAAAGCTTTCTCGTTATATTTGTATGAGAGGTACGTATTTACATTGAACGTATATACCTATATAAAATAGCAACATGTAGTCGTCTATTTAACAAGGATTATTTTAATAGTCATATGCATAAGAATTCTACAATTGTACGTATATATATATATATATATATTCTCAAAATCTTAATTAATGTATGCTTGAGTAACATTCTTAAAATTTATATATTCTATTTTAGTTAGCAAAACATGTATTTTTATTTTTAATTGTTGAAAAATTTTTATTAGGAGAAATTTAATGCTTCTTTTGTAGATTTCAATGCTGAAAGAATATAATCTTTTTTATTACAACTAGGATCGCTGCCAACACTTACATTTTTTTCTTGCATATAAAAGTTAAAATGCGATTAAACGAGGTGAACACCATAATTTCAATCATGCATTTAGGTAATATTTAAGAGGAATTTTGAATCTCCCAATGCAGTTAAAATTTCTTAGAATTCACTACACCCCCACCCCCAACCCTCACACACATAAAAAAGAACAAAGAAAAAAGAAAAGTTTTCTTTGTATATACAAATACATATATATATATATATATATGCCTCACCAATTGCAAACCAAGAAAATGACTTAATTTAATTTGCATAGCGCCATACCAATACGCTTGGAACATTTCTAACTAAATTTCTTGCACGTAGCTATCAGTTTCTCTTTTCCTGAGGAAGAAAAATTGTCTATTTTTAAAAACTCCCAACATCAGCTCAAAAGGGCATGCAGCCCACATTTTTAATTCTTCCCCTTTTTCCTTTTTATATTACTTTTTAAAGTTTTCTTGAAACCCATTAATTTTCATGGGCCCAACATCTTTTTTGGTACATTTGTGTCGGTCGAGTTTGAAATTTCAAGATAAATTAGATTCCAAGGTGTAAAATATTGAAAATTCATTTATTTTCTTTGTCCCCCATTCAAAATGCATGTCCTTATTGGCATTTGGCAATAAGAAGATTCAAATGTTAAAATCTTCTTCTCGGCGCGCAGGAGGCTACCCTTTACCGGACATTGCTCTGATCAGTTGGTCCTGCGTGCGTAATTTATACTAGGAGTCGGCCACGTTCATTGTGTGTGCAAAAACAAATGGAAATAAAGCAGTTCTAAAGGGATCAAGTTAGTTTTTCAAAGAAAAGGGGGGATTAATATGGAATTCACGGAGCTAAGCCCAAGAGATAAAGGGTACTTTGGTACTTTCCTAAGATGAATTATTAGTAGAGTTACTTTAAGCTCCTTCGTCTTAATTACATATCTACCTACTGATTTTAGTAGAAGTTTGTCACTTACGTTAATATATAACTAATGCTATTAAATCTTATCTCATATTTAAAGAGTTAAGAACTTCATATTAAATAAATGATGATACCAAGTTTTGTCTCATATTGAAGAACTCAAGGGTCTTGAGACAGTTTACAATAGTTCTTCTCTCTCACCCTTAAAGACATCTTTCTGTAAAAATATAAGTTGTTTTAAATTTGAACATCATTAGTTGGTGTAATCTATAGGAAGAGGGTGTGTATGTCTTCCCATTCATGGAGTGGGATTTCTATTGATACTAAGTTCTGTTTTGTACTAGAGGAGCTTCTTCTCCTTCTCATTCTTTTCCCTCTCACCACTTGAAATGTCTTTTATAAGGACAATATTCTTTATTACATGTGTTGACATGTTGTAAAGACAAAATCTCTACTATGTGTGCTGGCAAAATCTCTTGAAGTTGAGTTTTGCATACTCAATTTAGAATTTCAATATCATTAATAATCAAGAGAGATTTTTTAACATCTAATTTACTTATATATTAACACGAAATAGATACACAACACATGTATATTCACTTGGTACACAATTTTTACCCAAACGATGTCCCAAACATCAATATGAACTTGTTTCCAATTCAACAAACCAAAAAAGTTGTCATAAAAACAGTTAGAGTCCATTTTCAAGAAGCAAGTGATAGAGAAACACTTGACGTTGGTCCAGTACAATGCCCACGGCACTGAATTTGGGGTTAAATTTCAAGCTTGTCAAGAAAACCGTACTAATTGAAAGGTCCCAAGCTGACAAAAAAGATCCATGCATTATCAGACAAATCACCCTCTACATTACACTATATAAAATAGCCATTCTGGCACAACAATTTAAGTCATATATACATCAATGCTTTGTCAGTTGTCAATTTTAAGTACACACAATTTTGTAATAATTCTAATGCATACTGGCTTCACTATTATTTCCGCTGTATAGAGATATCTTAAAATCCAATCCAGTCCAATGCAAAAGCAGCACCAGAATTTGCTTAGAAACCACTTGATTGCTTCAATCCCCCCGCCCCCGCCCACCCCACCCCCATCTGATATAACTTGGATTCTAAGTATGATTTTCTGCCGAACCCCTTTAAATCATCAGAACTTATGTTTGATAATTTTCACTCGTAAGGGCTGATTGGATCTCTTTTTAACATGTCACACAATTTAAGCTAAAAGTTCTTGCTGTCGCTGTTAAGTCATCGTCCGAATAAAAAAAATCTTATTTTTCTGCTCAAAAATGGGGCGCCACGCCTGCTGTGTGAAGCAGAAGTTGAAGAAAGGCTTATGGTCACCAGAAGAAGATGAGAAACTATATAACTATATCACAAGATTCGGCGTCGGCTGCTGGAGCTCTGTGCCTAAATTAGCAGGTCCTCTTTGCTCTGCCATTTCTTTAATTTTCCCCCCTTCAAATCCTCATATTCCCAATTTTCTTGCTTAGAAGATGGATTTTCATGCAGGTTTAGAAAGATGTGGAAAAAGTTGCAGACTTAGATGGATTAATTACTTGAGGCCTGATCTTAAGAGAGGAATGTTTTCACAGGAAGAAGAGGATCGGATCGTTACTCTCCATGAAGCTCTTGGCAACAGGTCGGACAACTATTATTAATCTTCAAAAACATAGTCTAGATTTAACATTTTTTCCCTTTTTTAAGGAAACTAGGAAAGGGATTAATGAATCCTGATATTTGTAATATGATTTGGGGGTAGGTGGGCTCAAATTGCAGCACAACTGCCAGGAAGAACAGACAATGAGATTAAGAACTTTTGGAACTCGTGTCTAAAGAAGAAGTTGATAAAACAAGGGATTGATCCAAACACTCACAAGCCTATAATTGTGACGGATGAAAAGGATTCGCTGCATATTTTACAGCCTAAAGGGCTTCCAAATTTAGCAGACTCAGCCCGAATGGAGCAACCAGCGCATAGCATAATCTGCTGCGATGCAGGGCAGATAAGGGAGAATTTTGTGGGCAAAGAATTATATGACCCTCTATTCTTGTCTGAATTTCAAGAAAGTATTGATCCCAATGGATACCATTCAGATTTTCTATCGCAAAATAATCTTTTGAGGCCTTATGATCATCCTGTTAATCCCAGTTGTGGATTCAACTCGATGCCAAATTTGACAAGTTCTGATCACCAAAACATCGTGGAAACAGACTGCTCTGAAAGTTCAGTTTCAGGAATGGGCAGACATCCTAGGATTCAGAGAAACGACGATGTAATCGAAAATGCTTCTACATTTCCTTGGGATGGTGGAAACAAGTTGGAACCAACGTTTAACTTTTATTTCAGTGGGATTCAAGCTGAAGAAAAGAAGCAAATTCCATTGCAAGAAGGGCATCTGCAGCTTCATGATCAGAGTTCAGGAGATTATAGTAACTACACAGCAAACCTTTAAAGTTTGATTCCTTTCCCTCTACAAATGTAAATATACCAAATACACACACAGATGTTGATAGTCGTTTTGGGAAGTTTTCTCAGGTGAAAATATTTTATTTCTTCTTTAATTTCTTTTTTTTCCTTTTTTTGCCATGATTTAATTAATTAGCAGAAAGTTTCTGTCAAAATTGTATTTCAAGAATTGTATTTGTTTTGAGATTGCAAAATAATTCTCTCTCGGGTAATGAAAGAGTGAACTTATGTTGTTTGGTAACATGTTTTTACCCTGATAGTTGTCTGTTTTTACATGTGTTAAGAGAGTGTACAGATTTGCGGATACGGTCCCTACAGTTTGTTGTGTTGGCAATCAAGGCCTATGACTTTTGAATATTGGTATTGACACCACTTTTGTCTATGCAGCTTCTCCGTTTCTCCTACTCAATCTCTTAAGAAAGCTAAGTTGGTTTCCTTCTGATTTTCTAAGAAAAAACAGATATTGGTTTGTGAGATTAACACCGGATTATGTTATTTAGTATTTGAAGTTCCCTGTGATCATGTAAGAAATTATAAACAATGTGGACACTTGTAAATAGATTCAAATTTTTAATCTCACCTATAGATAATTATTCATCCTATGTTTGGCCTTGAATTTTAAGAAGGAAAATGCTATAATTTTTTTTCACATTTTAAATGAAATAATTTTATACTTAATTTTCACACTTTATCTTCGTAAGCTCATTTTCCTCACTAAATTAATCCAAATATGTATAAGTGTCTGCGCAAAAACATCTTACTATATAGGACAATGCTTGTTATGTACATCCAAATTGGAAGGGGTGGTTTCCCATAGAAGAAACATTACAATTGAAAAACAAACACCTTTCAAGAATAAAATTCTAGTAAAATAAAGTAAATAATTACTTGTTCGAGTCACATCACTCTCATAATGGAAGAGGTCTTGTTTCAAGCTAAGTTTTCCATTGTCATTTTCATCGCATTGTTAAAGGGAAAAAAAAAATTTAACTAAATTTTCTTATTTCTCTTTTAGTCTCGAGTCTTTGCTAAAATTCAATCCTACGCTCTTTCTGTGTTGTGAATTATTTGATGGGATTGACAAGAAATCAAGAAATAATTATTTAATTAAATTCAGGTGGGTTGTATAATCTATCCTAGTAAAATAATCATGCAAAATACTTGATTTGTGCTACGTAACTTTCATAGAAAAAAATTGCATCAATCCATAATCTTAATGTCAATCAACCAATCATAATTTAATGACCTTAATCAATTTATTTAATAACAAAGTCATAAATCAAATCATGGAACTCAATGCATGCACCTAATTGATGTCAAACTACTACTATGCCTATGTGTCTCCATCTTCTTAAAGCAAAGCCCTTTTAATAAACCTTCGCTTAATATCTACAATTTTTAACTAATTGATCTAAAACCATATAAATACCTCTGTCCCAATCTTGATAAAATATAAGTTTTAAAAACTTGTGGTTATCACTACAAAGTTAAAATTTTTGATGGCCTGGATATAATATTCTCTGTCCATCCACACTACTAAATTAAGAAGCACTGAAAGAGCGAGAAACATTATTTCTTATATAATTCAACAATCAACAATAAATTTAGTATGGACTCAGAAAAAGACAGAGTGATATAGTTATTCTATTTTAGTATCTCTTGTAGGCTTAATCATCTTTGAATATATAGCTTCGTTTAATTGTCCAAAACCTGTACATTGCCTAGTTTAGCTTCTACATTTAGACTTCACCCCCAAAAAAAAAAAAAAAAGCCATTCATCATAAATAAATTAGAATGTAAATAACAAATAGAGCCCTTGGATCCAACTTTATTTATTATGTGGGCAATGTATGCTACATGAGTCAATTGTGTCAATGTACATTATATGTCTATTCTCTCATATTATGTAGTGTAGATCTTTTTGCAAACTACCTCAAAGAATAATCTAAGATTGCTCGATTGAGCACCCAACATGCATATTGTAAGTTTAAGAGTGGGGCAGACTTAATTAGTGGCGTGAAAAGTAGAACAAAAATATAAGTTTTAAGAAAAATGAATCAAACAGAAATTGTTTGTAAATTCACTACGAAAAACTGCTCTAATAGTTGACCTTCTCTATGATCAAATTATTGCTAATAATTATATATATAGATATATATATATATATATTTTCATCGATAATGCATATTGATACAAAAGTTAAATAGGATTTTAGTTGAAGTGTTTGGAATTATCTTCTAATAAATTTACTGCACAAGGAAAATATTCGATGCCTATCATTTAGATAGTAGTATTTTCTTTTTAGATCTTTTCTTTTTAGATAAATGTTATATTTATTGTGATTTCAAATCTTACCTTATCTTTTAGGGAGTTAGATGTTTTAGATATTGATATGGGTGAGCCCACAAGTCCAACAAAGTACTAAGGCCCAATGTCAAGCCTAATAAGTTGAGCTCTAGGCCAATAAGCAGTTTGGTCCATGATCTCTAGACTGATTTTGAAACCTTGATCAACCTTTGAGATTGATTTATGCTGACCAAAGGAGGTCAAGAGAGTACAGCAAGAGAAGTAACTACTTGGCCAATAATGCATTAATAGTGGAGTCTCTCACCCATCGCATCAGCATTAAATGCACTTAAACCACCCTCCTGTCTGCATTAAATAGCTTTGATGGCATATCACCTCTGCATTAATGATAGTAAGGTCTCCCTCTCTAGCTAGCCAGTCATAAACAAGATTCTAGATTAGATTAAAAAGACCTAGATTACCCCTATAAGGTGGGGGGGAGGAGCTTGACTTGTGTTGGGGAGAAATTTGTCTTTTCACTATTCGCCAAATACTATAAATACCTCATCCTCCAAAGATAAAGGTAAACTTTTACACATTTCTTAATCAATTACTCTGCCAATTTACCTTCAGGTTGAAAATTGACTTAAGCATCAGAGGGTCTTCGCTGAGAACCCTCTCAACTAGCCTAACGTTTGTTCATTGACTACAGGATTCGACCAACATTATCCAATTCTTCATCTTTCAGTTAACTTTTATCTTCAGGTTGAGACCAAGAAGCCCAACTCACTAAAATTGACATCATCAGATATAGTCCTATCAATTAGAAAATTATAATTTTTGAGAGGCTTATAAATAAACTCACATATGTAGCTTGTGGATGACAACTTGAACATTAATAATTTTTTTTGTTTTCTTTTTACGAGGAAAACTATTTTCTTAGTTATTTTAAAGCTTATTGTGATTAGACTTTTTTCTATCCAAATTATTCATGCAATAACTTATCTTTTTTTCTTTGTTTTCCCTCCCAAGTTGTACTTGCTACATCAGCTTGGTATTAGAGCAAATATGGCATTTTCTGCTGGCTAATGCAGGAGTAACTCTTGGTTTGCAAAACAACCAAATAGTTGGTAGAGATCAGACTTCCGCAACTATCTAAGAGGAGATTGATGCACTGAGAAAATTTCTTGATCATAGATTGGAAGCAATGAATTTGAACATAAATGCTCTTAGAATAGATAAAAAGCCAAAGTGTGAAGCTAGAAAAATCGCCCTAGCATCACAATTGGTTAGACATGATCTTATTTGTTAGTGTTATCAACTTGTCATGTAGAAGATTCAAAAGAGAAAGAAGATGAAGATGAAGACAAAGATGTTGAGATGATCAATTCTGAGATGAGGAAATCAGCAAAATGGACCTATCCATGCCTCAATAAAGATAAAGATAAAGATTTTTGCCTAAAGGTAGATCTCCTATAGTTTAATGGTAATTTAAATATTGAAGAATTTATGTACTTGCTTGCAGAAGTAAATAGATTTTTTAACTCTTTGGAGGTTCTTTAGGAGCGTAGAGCTAAATTAGAAGCATACAAGCCAATGGGGCTTGCCTCTACTTTATGGAAACATCTACAAGACATAAGGAGGCATAAGGTAAGGGGTAAGTTCAAATGTGGAACAAGATAAAGCAGTTGCTGAAGGCATAATTTCTACCCCTAATTATAAGCAATATCTATTCTTGCACTATCAACGATATCACCAAGGAGATAGATTAGTGCATGAATACACCACAAAATTCTTGCAGCTTTCAGGGCAAAATAATCTAACGGAGTCAAACAGTCAACAAATGGCGAGATACCCCAATAATTTGAAGCCTACAATTCAAGACAAGATTGGTGTAAAGATGTTAGCGAATGACTCTAAAGCACAAAATATGGAACTAAAAGTTGAGATGATATAAGACAAAAAGTTGAAAATAGGAGAAATAAACTTCATTCCACATTGCCAAGCACAAAACAAAGTACGCCAACTTACAACTCCTAAAGATAAATTGAGAAGACGGCATATGACAAAGTAACTAGTAAAAAGTTGATGGAGGTGATTGAGACTCAAAAGCAAATGCAAAAAAACCCATATGCCAAGCCCATTTCTGGAAAGTGCTATAGTTCTAACCAAACCGGGCATCACTCTAGTGATTGTCCAAGAAGAAAAGGTTGATAATTAAGGATGAATTATTTTTTTAAGAGGAAGAATTGATACAGAAGTTAGAGAGGATTTTGGTTTGAAGTATTTAGAGTTATCTTCTAAAAGGTTTTTTGCACATGGGAAATAATTGATGCCTATCATTCTGGATAAATGTTTTATCTTTTAGATTTTTTTCTTTTTAGGTAAATATTATATTGATTGTGATTTTAAATCTTACGTTATCTTTTAGGGAATTAGATGTTATTTAGCATTATCTTTCAAAGAGTTAGGTTTTTTAAAGATACTTATGGATTGTCATATTGATATGAGTTAGAGAACTAAGGTTTTTGATAGATCTATAAATAGGCTCACATAAGTAACTTGAGGGAGGCAACTTGAGCATTAATAAAATTCCTTTAATTAATTCAAAGCTTGTCATGGACATATTTTATTCCATTCGAACTATTCGTGCAATAGTTTGTCTTTTTTCCCCCTTTTCTTTTTTACTAGATTTTATCCACATCATCAACATAGCTAAGTTATTGCGCTTCAAGGAACAAGTCAACAAATTAATAACTAATAGTTTTTATTATTTGTTATTTAAAAAATATGCATTTGCTATGAAAATATATAGCTATAATTTATTGCCATAGCTATAAAATTAATTTTATAGTAATTTCTTCATGGTGAGTAGCGGTGTTCACAGGTCAGGTTGGATCGGATTTGGGGAAAAAAATAAATCCGAACCGATTATTTTTAATTGGTTTGGATCGGATCGGATTTTATCATTTTTAATTTCTGAACCTGAACCAAACCAAGTCAATTTGGATTAGGTTGGTTTGGTTTGGATAATCGGTTTCAAGGGGGAAAAAAAAGAAAGAAAGAAAGAAGGAGGAGGAGGAGGAGGAGGAGGAGGAGGATGAGGAGAAAGCATCCGTTGCAATTTTTTTAGTTCTTTAACTGGGAAATCAAGGCAATTAAATTATTTTCAAAATATTCATCAAAATTCAAAAGCATACACTATTGCATAAGAGCACCACAAGCTATAATTCTTATAAATTATCTCCTTATTTATCACAAGCCTTGATTGATAGTATAAAATCCCAAATTCAAATTTTAGTTGAATATTAAATACAAATATAAATAACAAAAGTCATAATTTAAAAAATAAATAATTTTATTTTAATTAGTCAGGTCGGGTTGGATTGGTGAAAGTGAAATCCGAGAACCGAACCAAATGTAATCAGGTTTGATCAGATTTTTAAATAAATTTATTTTAATTAGTCATGTTGGGTTGGATTGGTGAAAGTGAAATCTGAGCACTGAACCAAATATAATCGAGCTTGATCAAATTTTTATCCGATCAAACCCGATTACCTGAACCAAACTGAATCAATTAAATTGGTTCGATTTGGATCGTCAGATTCATCGGATCGATTTAATCCGATAAACACCCCTAATGGTGAGTACTTAATTTTTGAAATTGATTTTCTATAAACTAGCAGCCCTTTTTGAATTTGTTTTAGTTCCCATAGATACAATTGCTCTCTAACCATTCATCAAGCACATGGACCAATCTACCCAAGCTTTCCAGTCATATCATGTAAATCAATTCAATCTCTTCGTGTTGTGACTTCTTATATGGACCCATGAAAAAAACCTGCATTGTCATTTCAAAGGTATCTTCTCTGCAGTTTCGGCGGCACTAATTAACCTTAAAAATGATGGCCCAAGAACAAACCTAACCAGACATCATCTTGAAATAAATGCAAGAAAATGAAGTTCTTAAGGCAAGTTCACGGAAAATGCAATTTTATTCCTTCATTATTGGCTATTTTGATTTCAATTTATTTTAATGTGGAGTTAGCATTTTTAGTTCATTATGTATTGAATTTTTACATATTGAATTCAATTTTTCGCACATTTAGTCTTTGGAATTTTTTTTTTTAATTGAGCTCATTTAATGTCCAATCAACATCAATTGGGTTAAAAAATTGGGGATTTTGTGCCATTGTCACGCCAGTACACGTCACCTGCCACGTTGTATGCCATGTAATTGGCACTAGCCATGTGTACTATCACATCATTATCAATAAAAGATTCCCTAAAGCCCATAAAAATATATTAAAAAATATTATTATTTATATATATGGACATATATTAACATATAATATATATGTACACATAATAATATATTATGATATATGCATAATATAAATATATATATATATAACACAAAGGCATGCCACACCTCCTGTTCCATCCATGCCTGCCACGAGATCTAGCCGTTGCCTTGGCAGCAACGGCCGCAACCATTTTTGTCATGGCTGCTGCTGTGCTACTGCCATGGCAGCTTGTTTGTGGGTGGGGAAGCAAAGGCGGGGAAAGAAATGTGTGTGTAGGCGAGTGGGGCTGTGGGGTGGAGGGAAGGTAACAAGCAATGGCAACGGCTGCCCATGTGTCACGGCTCGCTCATTGGAGAAGCATGACGACCGTGACT
>JACGDI010004011.1:655212-671573 GCA_014898725.1 Jacaranda copaia | reverse complement strand
TGGCGGATCGAAGGTTGGGTGAAACCTGAGATGCCTTCACGGACAGACGGTCGTTCCACTGCAAAATAGAGTCCGTCCGTGACACCATGGCTACGGGGAGAGTGGTGGGCTGGCGCGAGGGTTAGGTGAGATAAGGAAGATAATAAGCATTAAATAAATTAATATTATTAATGTTGAATTAACTTAATAAATTATTTATACATAATATTATTAAATAAATTATTTTTAAATGCTGTTTATTATTTAATATTATTAAATGTACTGTCTTATTTTAAATTTTTTATTTATTTTATTTTTAATTAATAAAGAATTCATTTAAAATTATTTAAATTATTTTAGAGATATTTATTATTTTAAAATTATTGAATATGTAGTTCAATTAATAAACATATTTAGTATTTAATATTATTAAATAAACTATTTACTTAAATAAGTTATATTATATATGTTATATTATGAAATAAATTATTTTAGATATGTTTACTATTTGATAATATCGAGTATGTGACATTATTTTAGATTTTATTGTTTTAATTATTTGTTATTTTATTATTAATGAATAAGAGATCTATTGAATTTTAATAAATTATTTTAGACATGTTTATTGTTTTGATATTATTAAATATATAACTCAAAAATTATTAAAATCATATTTTTTATATTAAATTTAATTATTTAACTAAATTATTCGTATACGTAATTAAATTAAATAAATTATTCTCAATAACATTTATTATTTAATATTATTAAATATGCAATATTATTTTAATTTTTATTTTAAATTGATCATTTATTTTATTTTTAATTAATAAATAATTCACTTAATTTTTTAAAAATTATTTTAGATATGTTTAATAATTTGGAATTATGAAATAAGTAACTTAATTAATAAATAATTTTGAATTTAATATTATTAATAAATTGAATTGTTTAAATAAATTATTTTAAATATGTAACATTATTAATTAAATTATTTTAGATATATTTACTATTTAATATTATTAAATAGGTGACATAAGTTTAGATTTTTATTATTTTACTATTAATTAATAAAAGATACATGACATCACACATGTCAGGTAATAGGGCTTGGATGACACTAGGGATGGGAATGAGCTAAGTTGAGCAGAGCCTTAACCACTTTTTTAAGCGCGAGCTTGAATCAAATGAATTGAGCTTGAGCTCATGCTCAACGAGTTGAAAAAATTGAGGCTCGAGTTGGTTCGAGAAATTGTTCAGTGTTGGCTCGACTTAACTCTATTCATTAGGCTCGAACTCATAATCAAACTACAGGCTTGAGTTCAGACCTAGCTCGCGCTCAAAAAGTTAAATTATTTTATAAAAAAAATTAAAATTAGTATATTTCACTTTATTATATTTAAAATTAGTTGTAGACTTGAGTTCGACTCAAGCTTGAGCTCGAAAAATTAAATTATTTTATAAAAAAATTAAAATTAGTATATTTGAATATTTTTTTATATATAAATATTTTTTTTAAATAAAAAATATAAGCTCGTGAGCTATGATCAAGAATTATTTGGCTTGAATTTGAACACCTTTTGAACTAGCTCATCAAGCTGGCGAGCTAGCTCAGTTTGTTTGCATCCCTAGATGACACATGACAAAAGGCCCCCAAATTTAAAGCCCAATTGATGCCGATTAAACATTAAACGGGTTCAATTAAAAAATTTTGAACCCGAAAAATTAAATACGCTAAAATTCAATGAGTAATGAATCAAATATACTAATTCAATATTAAAATGAACTAAAGTCAAAACATATTCTAATTCAACATTAAAATGAACTAAAGTCAAAACAGATAATAATTAAGAGACTAAAATTGCATTTTCCCAGCAAGTTCACCATTATCGGCCGTAGGAAAAGCTTGATCTGTCTTTCGGCAAGCAATCCCACATAAATTCCTTATGAATTGAGCTTGGTGTATTGAGGATTAAAGTTGGTGCTCTGGTCCTGACTGATAAGTTATTAGCCAGTAAGTATGATGTCAAGAATTTTGGTAAAATCTAGAAAAGTGCACACGTGCGATGTATGTAATTTATTATTATTTTTTATTTTTTTTGTGTGTTTATTCTATAAATTGTTTATATTTATATTTAATTTAAATACTTATCAAATAGAAAATTAAAAAATAAATTTTGATCTAAAGTCGTAAAATATGTTGGGCCTCTCTAACATAGTTTAAGAACACAGTTCAAGGTAATATATTTCTCCTACTATAGGATTCACAATGCATATCCGACCTTTAATATGTTTTTGCTTTCTTCCATTCCAATGTCTATATTATTTATCTCAAACATACTATTTTCCCAATATCTATGTTGTTTGAACCTTCCAATAAAAGATGTTGAAAAATAATTCTTTTTTCAATTTCACTACCCATTGTTCTCATTTGAGGGTGATACACATAATTCTTTATTCTAATTCAAATTTCAAATTTGATAGGTTATGGTGATAATAATCAATCTTTAGTTTTCAATTTTATATCATTGAATTGAAGAACCAACAATAGAATTTTTACCCTAAAGGAATTGTTATAGGATCAATAGCAAAATCTTGATCTCTATATAAATAAATTATAATTTTGCAAATATATATAAAAAAATTCATATGAAAAATATTTAAAATTTTGATTATAAGGAATATACAAATTCATACTCACATTAGTTTAAAACTTCAAATTTTTAATTGTATAAGTACTTCACGGATTATTTTTTGCATTGGTTAAACTTTGTATATTAATAGCAAAAGGAAAACTAGTATCTCTTCCCAATATATATAAGAGAAAGAGTAATAAACAATGGAATAAACTTAAATAAGATATAAACCTGTTTGTAGTTTCCAACAATGGTTGCATTACTTGTAAAAGTCATTTAGATAGATTCATTCTTTTGGATTGTACAATTGGATGTTTTGGTACATTTTTTCTGAATCTTTAGATGCCATCCTATATCACCTCTTGGAAAAAAAAGTGGACATTGCAGTATGTCGTAATATTTATAATAATGTATTATTTTATGTTTATGGCACAACATGCATGGATAATAATATCTTGTTCAACTAATATATTATGATTATTTTCTTCGATCAAAATTGCCGCAACTTGATAATGTTTGGAGAATTATAAATTAAATTAGTCTAATTTCATGTTTTTTAAAGATATGGAGCTCAACATCGTTCATCATTTAACCCTCTAAAGATTTTTGCATATGAATTTATGTCCATAAATTTTGTAGATTTCTCATAGTTGCTTCCTATAAGTCTTATTCTTTTAGATTTTTTCTACTCTCAAGCTTATTTTTTGTTTTCGCAAAATACAAATGAAAGTTACCGTGCTTATTTTCATTTGGAAATTAACACTGAAGGATCATGATATACCATGCCTTGTGTTCGAAAAGTATAACTCCATCCTTGTAGATTCAAATTATTTATCTAATTTGACATCAAATGAAGTAAAAGAGAATATATAGTTCAATATTTAAATATTTTTTTAGAACTTCATAACCTCTTTTGATAGAGAAATAACTAACTTATGCAATTTATTTAACATTTAAATCGAAGCAAGTCTAATTTTTTTTCATTGTCGAAATGAAATGTGCAAGGCTCTTTTAAATCTCACAGCATCGCAGTGAATGTAATTAAGTACCTTATTCAATTCATGCATCTTCAAGCATATAGGATCATAAATTCTTAATCCTAATAAAAAATGAGATTAAAATTTGAAACTTCGCATATAATAATAATTGCCTCCTTATAGGATATTTATTGAAAAATTATAGAGATATATATTTCTTGAAAAATTACTAACATTTTTATTGATTAGAAATCACCTATGCTCTTAGAAGCTATAAATTGGTAAATATTGATGATTGAATTCTTTATAAATTAATTCTTTTTCATTCAAAGTTACATTGAAAAAGATGTGCTAACTTATTACATTTTAGATTTTTTCCCCTTTAATGATTTAATTAATTGACTTTACCATTTTCTTGGACTCTTTAATTTTATTTATGTATTCCGATCTCCCTATACTACTCAGTGTAGCATGTTTCCTCTTCATCTTATCTCGTCTCATCTTTATTGTCAAAATAAATATGCAATAATAATGTTATTAGAAAATTATGTCCATGTATCTAAAATATAGGTAAAGTTTTTCTAAACAATCATCTACATTGGTGTTTCAAATATATATCAAAATATCCAATCATAAATAAACTATACATGAAGTTGATTCAGGACACAAATTTGTCGATTTATTACCATTTAAAGAGCTCTTTACTGCAAAATGGAACAATAAAAACATGTGAATTGATGAACTAAAACAAAATATATATTAAAAAACTTAATATTTAAAAAAATATTTATATGTATCTTTTACAATACTATGATAATAGTAGCCAATTATTGAATTCTTTCAATTTTGGGTGACATTTGAGAAATTTTTATGTTTTAATTTATTTTCTATCATTCTCAATGAATTAAATTTATACAAGTTATTATTCCATAATTTTAACTTAAATTCTATTTTTATTTTTTGTTAATTGAAAAGTTCATTTTGATTCTTTAAACAATAAATTTCAATTGTTATTGTATGAAATAAAACTAAAAATATTATTTAAATAATTTAGAGTGATTTACAAATTGGTTTCCTATAATTTTAGATAAATAAATAAAACGATCTATTACTTATATAATTTTAAATTTTTAATGAACCATTTGTTTTTAATCTAAAATTAGAAAAAAGAAAAGAAAATAATTTTCTCATGCATTTAATTTATTTATAATAATTCTGTTCTCATATTCGTCTCTTCTTAATTAAGCAAAACGGAAAAGAAAGGTTAAATTTTGGTCAATATTAAACCTTTAGACATCATTATGTAAATAAAAATACTATTACTATTTTATAACTTTGTTCTAGTTAAAAAAAGTGTAAAAATTAATTCTTTAAAAGTGTGCTACTTTATAAATTTGTGAGATTTGGATTATATGAATTAAGTTGGCTATTAATATAACAAATACATGAATTGTTAAATGAAATTCATTATTTAAAATAAATATTTGTCTTGTATTAATTATTTAATTGTTAGCTATATGAGAATAAGAATTTTGATTGATGAATACTATGTATTTAATGAGGTATATACTTTGCATCTAAGGAATATATATTTCATAGGGCATGGATAGAGGCACATGGGCTAATGGGACATTTTATCCAATAAAATGTAGTTATTGTTGTTCTATTTTATATATTGATAGAAAACATTTCACTATATCATATTAATTTTATTATTAAAATCCATTAAATTTTTTTAAGCTGAATAGTTAGAATTACCTAACTATCAATCCAACAATATATACTTTTTTGGGAAAACTCAAATCTTAATTAAATATGACCAAATTCAAGTCAATTTTATAATGAGTGAATTATACTTGTTATGTCTTTGATGTATAGTTTAATAATGTTTATCATATGATTAGTTAAGTTATGCAAATATTGGTCTTTACAAGGCTTTCCTCATCCTCGATTCGTCACGTTCCAAATAAAAATTTTAGTTTGATCCTTTAAAAGGTTATTTGATAAAAATAAATTATATATATTTCTATCTTGTTTCCTTTGAAATAATTATTGAAAGTTAGTAATGCCACATTATTATTTTAATTAAAAAATAATTTATTTAAAAGACCATTTAAAGAAATGAAATTTTAGTTGATTCTTTTTCATGACTTTTAATAGAGTTATCAACTATATAATTTTTTTTTTTTACTTTTTATCCACTTTTTTCTTTTAACTTAAATTAAGGTCAAGAATTTTTTCATATTTGTGATGCAACATGAAAGCATCTTTTGCTATTACTTTGCAAGAAAATATAATGTGCACATCATTCTATGTAAGAATGAACCAAAATATATTTCAGAAGTATATATGATATAGGATAGTCCAATAGATCTAATTCATAAACACTCAACCAGGACAGGAGTTGGACCGACACATCTCAAGCAACTTGACTGGCCTTAAGCACAACTTATCTCGTACCAAACAGATGCTTGACTAACGCTTGACCTTTGGATTCCCACCCATCGTGGAGAATATTAGCATTCCCCAATCGATGAGGCTGTAGTTGATAGCCTTCACAGTGTGGCCTCAGCCATTCGATTCTAATGACATAGCCTCATCCACATCTCATTCCAATGACCAAGATCTCAGGAGATGTTCCGTAGAGTTACTTGTCCCGACCAAAGAGGTTGGAGAAAGACGATAACCCCTCGGCCACATTAAATGCCTTACCAAGCAGTGTGCCACCAACAGTACCACCTTTTACAATTATGTCAAGCTAGAGTGCACTTCCAGTGTACCACCTTGTCCTAGGTAACTAAAAGTAATGCCACCTAAAACAATACACAAGCTGGATAAGACTAAAAGGTCCTCAAGCAAAGACAATGGCCCTTCTCACACAATAGGGCCATCAAAGACATATCAACCACCATGAGAAAGTTATAAATACCCCATTCCAGCCTTTAACAAGGTATGCATATTATCGCCCTAAGCTTCTACTCCATTACTCTATCACCAATTTGATTTATTGACTTGAGTATTGGAGTGCCTTAGCCGATGGCACCTCAACTAGCCTAACATTTATTATTGGTTGTAGGACTCAACCCTAAAAATACCAAAAGTATATTCCTTGACCTACTATCTAGTTAACTTCACTAAATTTCAGCCCATTATACACTTGAACTAAATCCTCCCTTACCATTTAGGGCTGTTTGTGCGAAACTTTGAGTCCGCAATCAAGAACATAGTTAACATTAGGCAAGCCACTTTAGGGCGAGAAGAGAATAGGAAGTCACCAACCCCTCTCCCTCAATCTCTACAAGACCCAGATTTACCCAGGCCTAGCGACCCACCAAAACAAATGGTCACCTTAACTATGCCTCAATTGATGCAACTCATCAACGAGCAAATATCTGCCCAACTTTTTACCGCCTTGAATCAACATATTGCCAAGCCTAGGCCAATGGCCAGTGCTACTCCACAACTTGCACCACTCAAGGAGAGACCCCCCCAGAGAGAATCGAGATCGACTAGAATCCAAGTGATCGCCATCTAGGTGAGAAACCAACCTTGGGCATTTCCCAAGAGAGGAATCCTGGCATGCACCCCATGAAGAGGTAGCAAACTCCGTTGATCATTGCGGTTGACCTATTTAAGCCAAGTAGCACGATAGGGTCGAGCGCCCGAGGCCCCAGGCAAAAAAAATATGTCCCAGGCTAATCGAGAAAAATAGAAAGAAGTATCCCACCAGGTCCAATAGCTGAATAGACATCTAGAAGAGATCTTGAGGAATGACACCAAAAAATACCCTGCTATGAAGGAACACAAAGGTTTCATCGAGAAAGGGAATCGCCATTCATCCAAGAGATCATTGACAAGTGTATTGCTATTGATGCTAAGATCCCCATCAGACTCCCCTAGTATGATGGCTCGTTGGACACCTACAAACACCTAATGCAGTTTAAGCACATGATGCAATTACACGGCCATAATGAATACTTTCATGCGAATATACTGGTGACCACCTTCCAAGCATTATGATCGACTAGTTTGTAAAGCTCAAGCTAGCATCGATTTATTCATATGACTAGTTATATTACAAGGTCCTACACCAATTGGCCAGTTGAAGAAAGGCGAAGCTCTCCCAAACCCACTTACACATAATCAATAGAACGAGAGGGAGTCCCTTCACAATTTTTTCACCAAATTCAACACTAAAGTTCTAAAGATTTATAGCCAATGGATTAAATTTTTAATCAATGTGCTTTTCCTAGGCCTTTGGCACAAGAAGTGTGCCAATGTTCTAGTGTGCAAGTGGCCTAGGTTAATGGAGAAATTGCTCGACCTCGGTAAAATGTACATGACTCAAGAGAACATGAACAGGCTTAAATATAGCAACCCTGAGGTTAACAAAAAGAAGCTAAAAGAAAAAGATGATTGCCAACCTAGTGATAGTCGTCGATCTCCTATCAAGCAATTCCATGACTACTTTTCGCTCAACCTTCCAAGAAAAGAGGTGTTGTTTGCCATCTAACATAACAACTTCCCAAATAAGCCCAACCCCTCCTAAAGTGGAGTAGAGGCAGAAGATTAAAGGAGGAAAAGTATGGGTATTTTGTTTTTAAGTGTAAGTCATATGATTGCTTTTTGAAGATATTGATTTCTAACAAAAAGGTAATCTCGAGTACAATCTAAGGGCAAGCTACTTGAATAGACATCTAAGATGGCATCAAGCTAAGCACAAAACAGATCTGGGCTGCTAGTAAAGAGGACTGTGAAGCCTTCTAGCATAAGTGATGCCTTCCCAAGGTCTAGTCTCTTCGATATAGGCATGGGCTTTGAGAATGTAGAGTAGAATCCCAACTGAAAATTTCTCTCGATCTCTCTTTAACTGAAAGCCATTTTGCCTTTCACAAAAAGTCAACTTGAACTTCTTTCCTAAGCAGAGATTTGGACTACATGGACCTAAGCAAGCTACTGATAGAGGCAGCCTTCGATTGTTGGAAACTTTGATTTAAATTGGTAGGATTCTGTCTAATCTTTCCTAATTTAACTGGCTGAGATAGAAGCCATGAGAAAATCTAAGAAATATTATCATTTTCATAAGTAGAAAAGACATGACACCGAAAATTATTACAACCTACACGATGAGATTGAGAGGTTAATCTGACAAGGCCATCTCAAAATATTTATTGATGAGAGCGCAAGGTAGGAAGTAGGCAAGACCAACTAAACTCCCTATAGAGAAATGTTAGTTAGCCTAAGGAAAAAGAACAAAAGAAAGAAACCTGCCTATGATCCCCGCCCACCAATCAAAGGAGTAATTGACACCATTACTGAAGGCCCTTCTAGGGGGATTCTAAGTAAACTAGAAGTAAAATTAGTGAAGACTAGAGTTAACCTATTCTTTATCAATCGAAATAATCTATCAACTCTCAACCAGTACGAAGCTAATCTCTTTCTCCGACGTTGACCTCGCGCATGTGGCAAGTTAAGGGGTTGATGGCAAGTTAGATTGTCCTTTGGTTGTCTCCATAGAAATTACCAACTTTGAGGTCAAGAAAGTTTTGGTTGACAATGAGAGCTCGGCCAACATTATTTTCTTGTTAACTCTAAATAGAATAAACATGGGCAAACTGAAATTGGAGCCTATACACGTACCTCTCCTTGGATTTGGAGGATCAAAGATCATACTGAAAGGGTCCATAACCTTTCCACCTCCTTCAGCAAAACCCCTAAACAATGAACTCTTATGCTAAGCTATCTAGTCATGAATGCCTCATTCACTTACAATGCCATTACTAGTTGACCAGCCTTAAATGATTTTCGAGCTATTATTTTGACCTACTACATGAAGGTCAAGTTTCCAACTGCAACTGGCATAAGAGAGTTGCTCTGTAACATGAAAGAAGCATAGCGATGCTCCACAGTTTTAGTTGATCTAAATGAGCAAAAATCCTGACCTAAATTGAAACCTTTGGGGGATGCCCTAATAGTTTAGCCTAAGAAAGAACAGTTGAACAAAAAGAAGAAGTTGGAAAAGACTAGAGTTGAACCTGTTGGTGATTTCAAGACCATCAAGCTAGAGCCAAGGAATCCTGACATGACTACTCGAATCGGTGTAGATATAGGTGATAGCATAGAGTACCTCATGGCCAATTTCCTCAGAAAGAATATTGATATTTTTGCTTAGAATGCTTCCGACCTCCAAGAAATCAACCCTAGCATCATCGTCCATTATCTCAATGTGGACCCCTCATACAAATTGATCAAGCAGAAGACCAGGACCTTCAATACCTAAACATGTCAAATCATTGAAGATGAGGCCAAAAAACTCTTAGAGGCAAGACATATTGTAGGAATTCAATACCTAAGTTGGCTTTGTGTAGACATATTGTACTTGTCCCTAAGAATGTGGGAAAATGGTATATGTGTAGTGACTTTACTGATTTAAATAAAGCTTGCTTTAAAGATTCTTACCCCCTACCTACTATAGATTTGTTAGTCAATTCTACTACTGGTTGTGAATTGTTGAGTATGATGGATGTATTCCAGGGTTACTATCAAATTTTCATGGCACTCGAAGATAGGGACAAGACATCTTTTGTCATTCCAAATAAGTTGTATTGTTTCTTGGTCATGCCTTTTAGGCTTAAAAATGCAGAGGCAACTTATTAAAGATTAGTGAACTTTATGTTAAAAATGAGATCAAAAAATCTATGGAGGTTTATGTTGATGACACAATCATCAAAACAAAAAAAGCCAAGAACTATCTAGTTGACTTAAACCACATATTCTCAATACTACGAGCATTTGGAATGAAGCCCAACCCCAATAAGTGTACTTTTGGAGTCTGAGGAGACAAATTTCTGAGATACATGGTCAATCAAAGAGGCATTGAAGCAAACCCATAGAACATTTAGGCCATGTTGGACATCACCCTGCTCCAAATAGTTAAAGATTTATAGCATCTGGTTGAGAGGATCATATCCCTTGGCAGGTTCATCGCTTGGCTAGTCAACAAGAGCTTACCTTTCTTCAAAATTCTTAGAAATACAAATAAATCATATTTTTAATTGATAAAGCAATGCGACCAAGCTTTGGTCGAACTTAAATAGTACCTCTCCTCAATATCATTGCTCGCCAAACCTGAGCTAGGTGAAGTTTTACACCTACACTTAGCCGTATCCTCAGCCTTAATCAATTTATTACTGTAGCAAGGTGCTACAAAGCCCTGAGTAGAACTATCTTGAGATCAAAAAATTCACCCTTACTCTGGTCACAGTTGCCAAAAAGTTATGGCCATATTTCTAATCGCATGCAATCATAGTGTTAACAAATCAACCATTGATGTAAATACTATCAAAATTGGATATGTAGAGGACACTGACCAAATAAGCGATTGAATTGGGTGAATTCAACATCACATGCCTACCCTAAATTGCAATAAAAGCACAAGTTTTAGCTGATTTTGTTGCCAAAAAACTCAACCTTCTAGATCAGAATGATCATAGCTCTCCCATGTGGACTTTGCACATCGATGGATAGGCAACCACTTTGGGGGGAGAAATAGCATTTCACTCCACTCTCTACTTGTAAAGAAGTATGATTTTGCAATCAAACTCAACTATTTGATAATGAATAACGAGGTAGAGTATAAAGCCCTCTTTGTGAGCATGAGGATGATAACAGACTGTGGAGTCAAACAACTAGCAACAATCATTGACTCTCAGCTTGTCACAGAGTAGGTCGAAAAGAACTTTAAGGTCAATGAATCCGTAATGAGCCAACACCTAACTGAGGTGAAAAAGCTACAACAATTGTTCAAGAAATTCACCCTCAGCTAAGTACCTCGATCAGAGAATGAGTGAGCCAATGCCTTATCCAAGTTTGCAAGCTCAACAAAGGGCACTAGAGATAGAACAATAATATTTTTGGTCTCCAACAAATCTACCATAAGCACTCTCAACTAGAATTTGGTTGGGAGTGTCAAACAAGTAGATTTTTCTTGGCAAGATGCAATACAGTTTTACCTAATTTAGGGTACAGTCCCCAAATACAAAGGTGAGACACAGAGACTTAGAGGTCAAGCAACCAAATTTGCCTTTGACGAGCACGGCCAACTCTTTAGGAGGTTGATTTCTGGACAACCTTTAAAGTCCTTAACACCAAACTAGGCCTATGAGGTCCTACATGAAATTCACGCAGGTATCAGTGAAAATCATTTCAAAAGATAGTCTTTGGCCCATAAAATCATTTGATATGGGTATTTGTGGCCCACTATGTTGAAAGACCTTGTCAACTTTGCCAAAAGGTATCCATCATGTCAAGTCCATTCAAACATCCCATACCAGCCTGCAACATCCATGGTGAATGTCCAAGTCACGTGGCCATTTGACTAGTGAAGGATCAACATAGTCGATTCCTTGCCAAAGACAATATGTCAAAGAAAGTTCATCATCATCACAGTCGAATGCTTTACTAAATGGGTTGAGGCGAAAGCAGTCCCCAAAATAATTGATACAACCATCAAGAGTTTTATTTAGAAGAACATTATATGTCATTTTGGCATTCCCAAAGTCCTGATTTCAGATAATAGAACCCAATTTCAGAGCACAAGCATGAGAAATTAGTGTGAAACCTTAGGCATTCGCCAATATTTTACTTCAATCAGAAACCCCTAAGCTAATAGCCAAACCAAAGTCATGAACAGGACTATCCTCGACCACCTCAAAGCTCAATTAGAAAATACTAGAGCAAGTTGGGTAGATGACCTCCCTAGTGTGTCATGGGCATATAGAACAACCCCTTGAATAGCCACAGGTCATAGCCCCTATAGTTTGGTTTATAGATCAAAGATGGTCATTCCAATGGAATTGATACAACACACAACTCAAATGATCTATTTTAATCCAATTAGAAATACCTCCGAGAGGGAGGTTGACCTTAAGACCATCAACAAACTCCAACAAAAAGCTTACACCACATACAGAGATGTAGATCAAAAATAACCAAATATTATAATAAAGGAGTTCGACCGCATAGTTTCAAAGTTGGAGACTTCATCCTCAAGAAGATGGAGGTATCAAAAAATATAAAAAAACTCGACTTGAAATAGGAAGGGCATTATTCCATGCTCAAGGTGTCCAAGCACAATGTTTATTGATTGGCAGACATGAATGGCAATGAGCTCCCATGACCATAGAATGCAGTTAAGAAATTCTATGTAAGAAGAAATTCTCAGTCTCTACTATATTGTATCACATTAATAACATTGCTCGCATTTCCACAACTATTTGCTAGTATTAACCATTCATAGTCAACCTCGTAGTTGACCAAAAATTAATTTCTAATTGAGACAATGAAGCTTATTAGCCACAATAAACAAACGATTTAATTGTTCGTAGTCAACCAAAAATTAGCTTCTAGCCGAGATATTCATGCTTATCAACCACAGTAAATAAACGACTTAGCTACTTATAGTTAACCCCATAGTCAACCAAAAATTAGCTTCCAACTGAGAGATTCAGGCATATTAGCAATGGTAAATAAATAAGTTATGTTCATAGTCAACCCTACAATCGACCAAAAACCAATTTCATGCGGTGCAATCAAAACCACGTAACCTAACTATGAACAAAAAAGTTAGCATGCAGTCGAACCTATTTAGTTAACAATGCGACCTAGCAATCAAAAACAAGCCTATGTAACTCATGCACTAAAAATGTTAATAATATCCCAACAACAATAATTGATGATGAACTCAGTATGGATATCATTCACGTCATCATCAAAAATACAATCTAAATCGACCCTAAAGTTAATGATAGATAATATCACATATCTAATTTCAAATGCCCTAACTTGATATAAACATATTGGATCAATTTCATTATCTTTGCGACAATCCATTAATGGATTATCTTTCATGATTCGTTATCTAAGGTCGAATTGTTTGTGTTATCATTTATTAACGATTGGTATTCAGCCGCAAAGAAAGCATTAAAGCACAAACCAAATCACATCTACATCGATGAACTGAAATTATAATTTCATAAATTTACATAATCCATGAACAAAGTTTTCATTCAAAAACTCCAAGCAAAATTATTACAAAAGTACGCCTCACAGGGCAACCAAAAACATAAAGCCTTCTACTTCAAGGGTTACTCGACCCAACCCCCTCAGCTCATGTAAAGCTCCCTCATCTTGTTCCAAGTTTCGAGCGGGTCCTACTTCATTGACCAGGAAGGGGTGCCCACCAGGCAGAAAGTGATCTACCACTTTGACCTTGCTATCCCTAATATCAAAAGCAAAATCATTGGCAAGGTTGAACTTTGTCATTGCTATCTCAACCCTCGCCTGATGAGCAGAGACAACTATAGGGGTAGCAAGCAACCCTTCAGCCAAAGTAGGCTCATCGAGGTGTGACCCCTTTGTAGGAGCACCATCCAAAGGATACATACACAACTGTTCATGAGCATATAACTCAAGTGCTCTTTATCCTCCGCTCGAAAGGTGCAGCCAAGAAATTTTAGTTGCTTTATAGCTTTGTCAAATGCATCCCTAGCATCGTCTAGGGAGAAAACGACAATCGCATCTATGAAAACAGAGGTCAACATAAATTATTGAACAGCCTCATGTCAAACATTGGGCAGCATCCTACCAAACTTATGTCGAGCAAATTGTAAGGCAGACTCATATACTTGTGCTTAACTATTGTCATAATAGGACTACACCAAAACTTTTACCTTCTTCAGAGCTCCTTAGCTACACTTCTTTCCCTTACAATAGTCATCAACTCGGCATCTTTTACCTTGAGTGTGCATCCCTCTCATACAGCTAGTTAGTCAACCGCTCAACATCCATTTTGGCATACTCGAGCTCAATTTTAGTCATCTCCACTTCTCGCTACCCCTACTATACCGCATCCTGCTGGTCGAGAGCCAACTCTAAACTCCAAAACATGTGGTAACTAAGTTAACCAACCTACAACGGTAGTGGCTTAATTTGATATGGAGAAGACATATTGAGTTAATTAACTAAATATGTTACTCGACCAGAATCTTACCATATTAAGGTGAAAAACCAAGGCCTTCATCGCAGTGCCCTGGCTCATTTCCATCGTTTTGCATTGGTTGGATGCAAAGAGACCAACCATCAACACTTCATTAGTAGAGACCCAGTCTCCTCTAACGTCATCATTAACATTGAATTATGGGCCACCAGCTTGATCTCAAAACACAGAGAAGACAACTCCATTAGTTCAAAAAGCTTATTATCCTATCGACGTTTGAAGAGGCGGGAACCTATCAAAACAGCGAGTGCCCTAGCCCTATCTTTACCTTTATTGGTCATTGTCCTCTTTTAGGCAACCTCACATACTCAGCGGTAGCCTTTTCTATCAAGTAGATAGACTGTTGCTCGAGAGAACTATTGGTCGAGAAAAAGGAGTAACAGCAATTTGCAATGCAGCAATCGGGCATATAGAAACCGGGGCAATCACCTCTCATCTAGCCCCTGCACCCTCATAGTACTTTTTACTCCTTTCCACAAGAGGAATGGCTTGTGCGTGTGTTTCGCTTATTATCTCCTCTTGATCTGCATAACAATAAAACCAAAACATACAAGACTTGACTAAATAGTAAAGACACAATAGCTAAAGAAATAAATGTAAACATCTACCTAATTGAGCGTCCATGGGTAGGCAACAAGCCAGTCATTAGAACATTTCTCTCATCGATATAACTTAATGCCTCCATCTACCCAAACTCGACTAAATCTTGTATAAAAGTGATAGACCAAGTCAGGGCTTGGTTTCCAAGCATCTTGATATGTCCCTACATCTAACCCCTGTGAATATTAAAACCGTCCCCTTAGGAGATCAAACATAAAGGTATTTCATTTTCCATTTTTGGCTAAAAGAGGAAGACAAGGTCACCAAAACGTTTTGACGTGATCAAGCGGTCAGATAGTAAAAGCCTGACTCCTTACTACTCCCTGACTTTCGAGACATGGGAAAGAGAAAAAGGTTGATAAAATCAGCAAAAGTGGGAGGCTAGTTATGAACAAACATCAAGAATACAAAACTATATAAGGTTGAGAGGCAATTTGGTAAGAGTTGGAAGATACACGCTTGGAGGCCCCTCAAGAGGTCAATTATCAGTGGGACAAAGGGAAACCTAAGGCCACACCTAAAGTCATTCTTAAACACAGTAATGCATCCAGTAGGTAGTCAATGCATCCTAGGGGTGCCAAAATCAAACCCAACCGAATGACCTGGCAATGACCCACATGAAAAAAATTAGGTTTGGGAATGTGGTTTTTGGATTTAGGTCAAATTGGGTCGGACCCAAAATGACCTGAGCAAAAAAAATAAGGTTGGGTTGGTTTTAGGTCAACCCACGTAACCCAAAAAAAATAAGTGGGTGACCCAATAACCCAATAAACCTGACCTAAACCAACCCAACTCGACCCACCTAAAAATTTCAACTAATTAAAATAAAATATAAATAATATATATTCAAAAATCTAAAATTTGAAAATTCAATTACAATTTACAAATTTACAAATTTACAAATTACAATAACATTATTAACAAATAAGTAATAACACTTTTATTCTTTAAATTCAAAGACGATTGACCAAATAACCAAACACAACTCTCACACCTCTTACTCTAAAAAAATAAAGAAACCCGAGCATTCTTTGTCGCTGTGTGATGGGTAATTACTAAACATAACTCTCCTCACCTCCTGCTCCAAAAAAATAGAGAAACCCTAGCCTCTCC
>JACGDI010004011.1:632711-655112 GCA_014898725.1 Jacaranda copaia | reverse complement strand
CGTGCACCCCCGTCACACTACTGCTATCTGCCATGTGTCCCCTTAATTATTATGCTAAATTTTAGATTTTACTGTAAATCAAATTTGTACTCAATTATGATTTTGGAATTTATAAATATAAAAAAAAAATAAATAGATCAGGTTGGGTTGGGTTGGGTTGAGTTTATCAGGTTTTTGGGTGACCTGACTAAAAATCAGGTCAACTCATACTCAACACAAAATTTTATAGGTCAGGTTAGGGTTAAGCCTTTTGGGTTTAACATCAAGTTAGGTTAGGTTTGGATTTGGGTTTGGTATTTTTATGTTATATCCCTACCTCAACCCAACTCGAACCCACCCAACCCACACGAATTGACACCCCTAAAGCATCTTACCCCCAAGCTCTGGGACGATCAACTTATAATCTTAGGGAATGTGATATACTTGCCTAAAGATATTCAGGTCTACCTCGGTCACCTCCGACCTAATCTCACTATAATGATTAGGAGTAAATAACTGACCATAAGATACTAAGGGTTCACTCGACCCAACCTCAACCCTGGCAGCAACCCATTCATCACTAAAACAACTAAAGGTTGAGCTATCAGACCCGTTAGTTAAGTCATTCCCACCACAGATCAAAACCCCATTCGACCTAATCACCTCACTATTGTTCCCCAGGATACCCTCTTCATCACTAAAAACTCTCAGTATGGCTACTATTGCAGTGTGTTTAAGATTAAAAAGTAAAGCACACTCGAGGGTACATAAGCACTTACGTGATTTGGATGTCTAGAAGTATAATGCTTAATACAGTAGATAGCTATTTTCAACCTCAAGCAATAATGTAAATGTAAAAATGAGGATTTCTACTGCGCCTATTTATAAGCCTTAAAGCGCTGAACCCTAAATGGCGACAATTATTACACAACCGTCACCTAACGTTTTGCATGACCCAATGTAACAAATGATCATTTTGCTGAGCTCTAGTCAATCATTTTCAACCACTAGTCAACATGTCAGCTACTTCGTATTCTTTCTCATTGACAGGATCGATCAGGACTCAAGAATTGAGGGGACTCATAATATAGGATGGCACAATAAGCTAGCCACATAACACTTGACTAGAAGATGAGTTGGACCAATGTATCTCTAGCAACCTGACTGACCTTAAGCCCAACTAGTCACATACCAAATAGATGCTCGACCATCATTCAACTTCTAGATTCTTGCCCATCATGGTGAATATTAGCATTCCCCAATCGATTAAGTTATGGTCAAAATCCTTCATAATGTGGCCTCAGCCATTCGATCGTAATGACATAGCCTCATTCACATTGCATCCTAATAACCAAGATTCTAGGAGATGTTCCATGGAGTTACTCATTCCAACTCGAGAAGTCAGAGAAAAATGATAACCCTTTGACAACATTGAATACCTTGCCAGGCGGCGTGTTGCTGCATTAATAGTGTATGCTACCAACAGTACCATCTTTTACAGTAGCTATGTCTAGCTATGGCACACCTCCAGTGTACCACCTTATCCTAGGTAACTGAAAGCAGCAGCACCTAGAACAACACACAAGCTGGATAAGATTAGAAGATCCTCAAGCAAGGACAATGGCCCTTCTCACATAACAGGGCCATCAAAGACATATTATCCACCATGAGAAAGCTATAAATACCCCATTCCATCCCTTAACAAGGTATGCACATTATTGCCCTAAGCTTCTACTCCATTGCTATATCACCAAGTCGATTTATTGACTTGAGCATTAGAGTGCCTTAGCAGAGGGCATCTCGACTAGCCTGACATTTACTGTTGGTTGCAGGACTCAACCCCAAAAATATCTCAAGTATATTACTCAACCTTCCATTTGGTCGACTGCACTAGATTTCAGCCCATTATACACTCGAACTAAATCCTCCCTCATCAATATGTAAATAAATTTAGTTTATTCATTTTTATTATTATATTAAATATAATATTATGTAAGAGTTTGGCAACTATTTTGATATATAATAAATATTTTTCCCTTTTTATTTTTGAAAAAGAACCCATATTTGTATGAATGCATTTGTGAAATGTCATTCTTTTTTTCATCAATTAAACATGTCATTGTAAGATGTAATCTATTCCTTTTCATTATCATATTAAATTTATGATTACATTTGAATTGAATATATATTTTGATATATAAAAATATTTCTTTTCTTATTTTTGAAGGAAAGAGCATAAGGAATATTTGTACAAATATATTTGTGAAATATCATTTTTTTCCTCATTAATTGATTATTTCTTAATTAATTTCAATTCAATAATTATTTGTTATGATTCTAATTAGAATTAATTTAATTTAATTATAGTTTACCATACAATCTTATGTATTAAATGTAATATTAATAATCTCATTAGATGAGGATATAATTTAATTGCTATTTTCTATAAGTTCAATTAAATATGTCGGTAGAAGGATAAATTTTAATAAATACAATTATATTTGCTATGTAAAAAATATTTATTTAATTAATTTTAATACAATTATTATTTTCTATATGTCTAATTAAAAATACATTTAATTTGGAAAAAATTTAATAAATGCAAATTTATGTACATTGAATATATATTTGTAATTAAGTGGAAAAACTTGATTAAATTAATTATACTAATTATTTTCTATGAGTTTAATTAAAAAAAATTAATTTTGTTGTAATTACAATTAAACTATTTGTATTAAACCTGATAATTTCAATAGTTGTAATTACATTTGCTAAGTAAAAAATTTATTTAATTAATTTTAATGTAATTATTATTCTGTATAATTCTAGTTAAATATATATTTTATTTGTAACAAATGCAATCAATATAATGATATACATTTGATGTATATATTTTATGTAAGATGAAAGATTTGATTTAATGAATTATAGTTGTTATTTTTTATGAGTCTAAGTACAATGTATATACATTATTTAAGTTGGAAGACTTGATTTAATTAATTATAATTATTATTTCTATGAATCTAATTAAAAATAAACTTAATTTGGTTGTAATTACTATTAAATCATGTGTACTAAATGTGATGATTTTATTAGAAAAGGATATTTTTATCCTTACATAAAAGGAAAGAAACCATTATACTCATTCAGACTTTTATAGGTAATATAGATAGGATTAGGTGTGTGCTTGTAATCTCAAATCTTATGAGCCCAATACATTAAATTTAATTGCTTTTGCACATTTGCTCTTTTCTCAATAACATAGCCTCCTAATTTTAGGAGAATGAATGCCTCCTCACAAAAGAAGTGGAAGTAATTAGCTCAAGTGACTATTTATCAAAAATACAAATCTCTACAAAGTTGTAAGATCATGTAATGAGGTTGATATCTGCTCAATGCAAGAAGATCAAAGAAGTTGGTGACTAATGATGATTGGTTAACAAACAACTGAAACATATAATGATGATTGTAACCATAACAGTTTAAGATAGCAAATTAGTTGTCAGGTAAGTTCTGATAAAGCTAACTAACCTAGAAAAAAGAAAAAAGAAAAAAGAAAAAGTAGTAACATGATAGTAAGTGATAGTGCATAAATCATATTATACATATATATTAAACATATATTAAGTGATGATAAATTTTGTATTATCTCCATAATATTTTTTACAAACTTAATGGTGAAAAGAATAGTACTTAAACTGTCACCATTAACAATTAGTGATATATCTGTAATGGTAGTCAGGTTATAGTAAAAATGTTGTTATAGTTACAATAAAACCAAGCTATTGCATGAATAATTTGAATAAAAGAAAGCTTGTACATGACAAACCTCAAAACAAAGTAAACAACTTTCTCATAGAGAGAAAACCAAAGAATTCTATTGCTCAAGTTTTATCTAAGAAACTACATATATGAGCCTATTTATAGGTCTCTCAAATAATCCTAGTCCTCTAAAAGATAGGAATATGAAAAATTAATGCTTACCTCTAAGACTTCTAACATCCTAAAAGATAATGTAAAATAACATATAACTCTATAAAGATAATATAAAATTTGAAATAACAAATAATGTAATGTTTATCTTTAAAAAAAAAATCTAACAGATAAGACTTATTGTCTATCAAATATCTCCTATGTATATAAAAGTCTTCCAGAAGATCACTTCAACCAAGATTATCTCTATCTTCTGCATCAATTCTCCCCCCTCTTAAGAAAATAAATAACCCTCGAGTTATCAACATCTTCTAGATATAAAAGCTTATCATATGGATAATAATGATAAAGATCAGCTACATGAAAAATTCTAAAAATTCGCATATTTTCTGGCAATTCCACCACATAAGCATTGTCATTGATTTTCTTCAAAATGCGATATAGCTTATACTTCTTCTGCAACTTATTGTAAGTACCAACTAGGAATCTTTCATTCCTCAAGAATACCATAACTTCATCTCCTTCTTCGAAAGTTTGGAAACATCAATGCTTATCAACAGCTGCTTTATTCTTCACATTAGCTTTTTCAAGTTTTTGCATGACCTTTGCTTGAATATCTTGTACTTGTTTCGCCATGTGGGTTGCAATTATACTCTAGTCTGGGATTTGTGGAAGCTTGATCAAGTCCAAAGCATGTTGAGGGCATTTCACATAAATAATAAAAACAGAAGATTATCCTATCACACTGAGAACATCATTATTATAAGCAAACTCAGCTTGGGATAAGGCAACCATTATTTAGGCCTTTCTCCACATATGCTACAAATAAGGCTGCCTAAAGTTCAATTTAAAACTTCAATTTGTCCATTTGTTTGTGGATGTGTAGTGCCACTAAACTTTAATGATGAATCATACATCTTTTAAAGAGACAATCAGAAATGACTAAGTAACTGAGTATCTCTATCTGAAGTTATTAACTTAAGGACTTCATGTAAATGAATAATCTCCATGAAGAACAACATAGCCACATTAGAAACATCTGTGTTTTTCTAGCAAGGGATGAAATGGGGCCATCTCTAAAAAATAATCCACCACAACACAAACCAAACATATACCTCGTTAAGTTCATGGCAACCCAAGCACAAAATCCATTGACAAATCTTCCCAAATATGCTCAAGAATCAGCATAGGAGTGTAAAGACCAAGTCTGGCCTTCTGCAGTCTGGGATGTACAACAACATTGTACTAATCTTCCAACATCTCGCTTCAACTGTGACTAATAGCATCTTTTTTTAACTGAAACAATAATCTTATCTCTTCTAAGATGTTCAGCTAGTCCTCAATGCAAATCTCTAGTAACTTTCTCACGTAAAGAAATTCGTGGAAGATCGAGTCTATTACTTTCATAAGAAAGCCTTCAGAATTATGGAAATCTTCAATAGGCTACTTACACTAGCACTTCTCCCAAATATCTCCAAAATCTTCATAATTACCTTTTAAATATTCAAACCAATGATCTCGTAGTTAAGGGTTGTTACTAACGCCACTCGTCAGCTCAAAAGCATATGCTAAACTGCTACTTTGTTCTCCATCCCAGACTTATGTCAAAGTCGATATGAAAATTTCTCTAAAAAAGTGATCCATCTAGCATACATGCCCTGACTAATTCTTCTTTGGCCTCCAAGGTACTTGAAAGTTTGATGATCAGTATAAAGAATGAACTCTTTTCCAATGAGATAATGCTCCTAATGTTTTAAATCTCTTATAATTGCACAAAACTCTTTATTATAAGTAGACCACTTCTGACATGCTTCAAGCTAAAGAAAGCTACTGGTTGCTTTTTCTATGAAAGAACAGCTCCAACACCTAATCCACTACCACCGCACTCCACTTCAAAGACTTTGTCAAAACTAGGCTAGGATAGGACTGGAGCATTAGTAAGTTTCTCCTTGATGATATTGAAACTTCTCTCTATATCTCCATTCTAATGAAACTTGCCTTTTTTTCAAGCGATAATGGGAGCCATGATCTTACTGAAGTGGTGAATAAACTATTGATAAAAAGTTGCCAACCTATGGAAACTACGAACTTCACTTACTATTTTGGGTACTAGCCAATCTCAAATAGCTTACACCTTATCCTTATCAACACGAATACCATCATCATTAACAATAAACCCCAAGAATAGCAATTCAGACATCATAAAGCTGCACTAATTGAGGTTTATGTAGAGCTTATTCTATTATAAGACAATCAACCCTTCTTAAAGGTGCAATAAGTGTTCTTCTCAAGAACAGTTGTATATCAAGATGTCATCAAAATATACGACAACAAACTTTTCAATAAACGAGAGTAGTACTTAATTTATCATTTGCATAAAAGTACTAAGAGTATTAGTTAAGCTGAAAGGCATCACCAACTGTTCACATAGTCCTTCCCACATCTTGAATGCAGTCTTCCATTTATCTCCTAATCGTATTCTAATTTGATGGTATCCACTACAAAAAGCAATCTTCAAAAAAAATGTTGATCTATCTAATTGATCAAGCATATCATCTAATTGAGAAATGAGAAACTTATATCCTACTGTGATCTTATTGACAGGGCACACATTTGCCAACTTCCATCTTTCTTTGGTGTCAACAAGGCTGAAACTACACAAGGACATATGTGGATATGTCCTTTTTGCAGTAACTCTTCAACATCTTCCAACAAAATCTCATTCTTTCTTGAATTCATGTGATAGTACGGTAGGTTCGACAGGCTAGCCCTAGGAATTAGATCAATACAATGTCGAATGTCGCACATTGGTGGCAATTCCATTGGTAACTCCTTATGTATAATATTTTTGAACTCTTTAAGTAGCAAGCGTATGCCTTCAGGAAGTTGTTTCTCTAGCAAATCCTTTATAGTAGTTAAGACTCCCTTTACTAGAATGCAATGAACTAGTTACGTTTCTGTATGGGCAGCCTTGAACTCCTTCTCTGAATGAGTTAGTGTTAGGAAGGCTTTACCGTCAACTTTGGAAGCTTTGGCTTCAAATGTCTTATTTAGGGGCAACAAGGTCATCTCCGTTTCATTTACCTCCAATTTGTATATGTTCTCCCATCCAAAATGATACAAATTCTTGTCAAATTACCAAGGTCTACCAAATAATAAGTGACAAACGTCCATGTCTACCACACGCAATACACTTCATCTTTATACTTCCCAACTGAGAAAAGAACTTTGTAGCATTCTATCACTTGAATGTTTTCCATGGCCTTGATCCACCCAATGCTATAAGGATTTTGATGCTTTTCCATCGCCAATTGTAGCGTTTCAATAGTACTCTTCCCAATAATGTTATCCTGACTGCTACTATTAATAATTAAGCCACAAATGTTACCATGAATGGTGCATCTTGTTCAAAAACATTTGGTAGCATTGAGCTATGTCTCCATTCTTCGATGCTAGCATAATCTTTCGAACCACAAAAGTTTGACCATCTTCTAAATCTTCTCCATCATCGTTTCCATTAGGCATACATATTATCTCTCGTCTCTATTTTCAAGCTCTTCTTCAAATTCACCATGCTTTATGATGTTTATACCCTTTCTTCTTCAAAAAACATTAAAGCGATGTCCTGGTTGATTACAATGCTAGCACTTTTCAAGAATTGGCTTGCTATATAGGTTCTTCTGCATTTGCATCTAAGTTTCAATCACCTCTAATTATTTACCTACTGCTTTATCATACGCCTTTTCCTCAATTTGTCTTTGCAAGTTATAAGTTGAAATGTTTTGCTCTATGCTTGTCGATGCTAACTGAAGTCGATTCCTCCTAGAATATCTCGTCTTTTTATCTTGTATCATCATCTCAGCCTTTAGCGCCATGTTCCATGCTTCAAAGATATTTGCTAACATTTGCACACCAATCTTGTCTTGAATTACAACCTTCAAACCATTGAAGTATCTCGCCACTTGTTCACTATCCAACTCCATTAGGTTGTTTCACTCAACAAGCCGCAGGAACTCTATGGTGTATTCATGCACCAATTGATCTCCTTGATGACACTGTTGATATTGCAAAAATAGGTATTGCTCATTATCTGCGAGTAAAAAGAAAACCTTCAGTAATTGCTTCATCTAGTACCACGTATGAACTCGTCCTTTACCTTTACACCTCTTTGGGTCTTGTAAATGTTCCCCTCAAGTAGAGGCAACTCCTTTTAATCTGTAGGCTACTAATTTGACACTATGCTTCTCAAGAATCTCCAAATACTCAAAGAATCTATCTACTTCTACAAGCAAATCCATAAATTCTTCAATATTTAAATTGCCATTAAAGTATGAAAGATCCACCTTTAGGCAAAAATCTTCATCTCTAAGAAGGTGTTAGGTTAGATCTTGCTGATTTCCTCATCCTATATTAAACATCTCAATATCTTCATCTTCTTTCTCTTCTGAATCTTCCACATTGGCATGATAATAACATTGGTGAATAGAATCACGTCTAACCAATCATGGTGCCTGGGCAAATTTCACAGCTTTACCCCTCGGCCTCTTATCTATGCTGAGAGCATCTATACATAAATTCATCTCCTCCAATCTACAATCAAGAAATTCTCTCAATGCACGAATCTCTTCTTGCATAGTTAGGGAAGTCTAATCTCCATCAACCATTTGTTTATTTCGTAAGTGGCCAATTACTCTTGCATTAACCATCAGGAAAGGCCAAACATGCTCTAATACCAAACTGATGCAATAGGTAAAATCTAGGAGAAAAAGGGAAAAAAAGCAGAAAAAGAAGGGAAAACCAAGCTATTGCACAAATAACTTGAATAAAAGAAAGTTTGTCCAAGACAAGTCTCAAAACAAAGTAAGGAACTTTTTTGTAGAGAGAAAATCACAGAATTCTATTGCTCAAGTAGTGTTTGAAAAACTACATATGTGAGCCTATTTATAAGCATATCAACGAATCATAGTCCTTTAAAAGTAAGAATATGAAAAATTCATACTTATCTCTAAGACTCCTAACACCCTAAGATATAATATAAAATAACACCTAACTCTATAAAAATAATGTATATTTTGAAATAACAAAAATGTAATGTTTATCTTTAAAAACAAAGAATCTAAAGAATAAAACTTATTATCTATCAAATATCTCCTGTGTGGAAAGTCTTCAAGAATATCACTTCAACCGAGATTATCTCTACCTTCCGCATCAGTTTCTATTTTCACTAAATTGTCACTATAAGTCATCAATCGTCAATGCTGACAACTTAAAATATTAGTTTTTGTTGCAATTAAATTATATTAAATAAAAATTATTATCATTTAAAAATATTATTAATGGCAAAGTAAAAAATTATTATTACTTGATATATTCATTAGTGATGGTTTTTATGCTATCATTCATTTTTTTTATCAATAATACAAATGTTTTTGTGGTGTAATGGCGGACGATAGTAATTATTTCTCCTTATCCTATTTTTCCAGCCCCTTTTTTTTTCTTTCCAAATTTCCTCCTTTCTTGTAAGTCCTGCTTCAGCTCTCTACCTTTCTACAATTTTTTCTATCGCAATCTTGTGATATCATTTTACTGACATATTCACTTTCAGTCTAGACACCCAAGAATGGGCAAATTGTTGTGGACTTTCAATGTACTTGCTAATTGTCACGAACATATTGGTAAATCCATTCATAGAACTAGTAACTATTGCTATTTTTTTATCAGTTTCATCGTCATCTGAGAGTGATTAATCTGTCACAGCTCAATACAATAATCTTAACAACATTCGTGCATCATCAAAAGGTAAATAAGACAACTGCATAAAACAGTATCAATTACAGTGGCTAGGCCTGTCTGTGTGTATGTATTCCAGCCTGATAGATAGTAAGCTGGTGTATGGCCTTACCGAACACTTCTCTCAAATCAGGCTGCTGAGCCACAGCATGCCGAGCAGCTCCCTCCAGCACGCTCAGAGCTCTAGCCTGTTCAAGTGCCTTGCTATTACCAGCATTTATAGCCAGATTACACAGCAGAACAAGCTCATGCAAATGCAATGTACCACGATCGTTCTGTCTCAGCAAGTTCATTAGCTTTGGCACCCCATTAAACTCAATAATCGCCTGCGAATGTTCCTTGCGATTATAATTGTCATCACATACAAACTTGCCTAAAGCTTTAGCAGCTTCAGCAGCAACATCAGGATTCATATGGCCAAGCTGTGTAACCAAAGATTGCACTATCCTTTTCTCCTTTGCCGGAAACATTGAAGCCAAACATCCAATAGCCTTAATAGCAGGAGTCAGCAAGAGCTCACTTGTATCCTCATTTATCACCCTCAAAAGCTGATCCAGGACAACCTTTGCAGCAGGTAAGGTTGGCTTAAACGCAGCACGTTTGAGATCAGCATTAGACTCAGCTACTGCAGCTAACTCCATCACCACCAACAAAGAATTCATCTTCAATTCTCCCATTTCCTTCTCAATGATCTTTGCCAAAACAAGCAAAGCCTTAGTATCAGTAATCTTCCTACTATTCGGCAAACTCCCTCTCGCCAATTTCCATAATGCAGTCGCACAATTCACCTTAAGACGCAACTTCACTTCTGGTGACTCTGTCCCCCTCTCCTTCTCCTTCCTATGACTGAAATGGCTATTCCCCTCCAAACTATTACTACCACCAAAAGCACCAAAATCTTTCTTCACCATCTCTCTATTAATCAAAACAAGCGAGTGCAAGCTATTAGCAGTCTTTCGCAAATTCACCTCCTTAAACTCCTCCAAATCCACATCCATTCCCAAAAGGGTCACCAGCGGCCTCGTCACATTCTCCTTCCCAAACTCATCCTGCACATTGGCATCCATCTCTGACATTTTGGACACCAAATTCACCAATGTTACCTGAACCCTCATAGGTGCTTCTGACAGTGCTTTTGCAATGACTTGAACCCCTAGTGCATCTGCAATCATCCTCACACGTCCTTGATCATTCGCCAAATAGCACAAAGCACTAGCAGCCGCACTCTGTGCATCAAGATTCCCACTTTCTTTCAACATCTTCAGAAGGGGAGGTATCCCATTTTCTTCTACTATAATCTTTTTATTCCTATCGTTATCCCCGGCCAAAATTGCTAGCTCATGCGCGGCCTCCACCCGCCCCATATGCACAGCAGCTATATAAGGCCAAACCCAAGCTAAAATAGGATCAGTGCTAGCAATTGGAGGCAAGGACAAATTAATAGTATAACTATCAGAATCTTGATTAAATATAGAAAGAACCCATTTAATATCAGCCAATGAAGAATCTAGTAAAGCCGAGACCCTCTTGAAATCCGTCGCTGTGGTGATGGACAGGACATGGTGGAGGACGTTGGTTTTCTTGCGGCGGCATTTGCGGGCAAGGTTTAAGGCGCGGTCCAAGGCTTTGGTAAGGTCTACAGACACGCGGCGGATGGGGCGGTCATAGACCCCGGCGGGGGTAGCGGTGAGGCGGGCGGCAGAACGGAGAAGCTGAGAGAGCTGGGTCACTTGGTTGGCTAGTTCTACGTTTTCAAGCTTGAATGACTCGGCTTCTTGAGCTGATTTGATGACTCGATCGGCAAGGAGGATTGGGAGGGAGAGTACTTCTTGGATTGATTTTTCTTCTTCAGCCGCCATCACCATTGGGATTCAAGATTTCTTCAAAAACCTGAAATACTAATCCTATAAAATGAGGAAAAATTAAAAAGCAGGACGGCTGTCTCTGCCTGGAGAGAAGGTGCAATGGCCGAGGAAAGTTATGTGGAAATGCGTGCTCAATCGTGGATTGTGTAGTGTGTACACAGGAAATTTTTGTTTTTTAATTTTATGGTTGGTTTGAATTCCTTCGGAAAAATAAATAAAAAAGAATCTAACATCTCAATTTTATGTCTTTTTTTGAATTTATTTACACATACATATATATATATACCAAAAGTTTGTTAAAATATATAGAGACGATGACATTTAAATTTAAATTTGAATTAATTTAATTGAAATTAATTCAATTCAACCGTTAATTTTTTATGTACTCACATGATTCATGTTTGATAGAAAGTGATTGCCTGGGTCTTTATCTACTTTATATGAAATGTTTGCCTGTTACTTGATTAGAGATTGCTACTGAGTATTCTTCATCGTAGATGCTGTTAAATAATTTATGCTTTATGATATAATGATATAAATATATAATTGATTCACTAAAAAGAAAAAATAAATAAATTTAAGCATTCTTTAGCTGAAAAATGAATTCGAAAAGTAGTCAATTTAGCACAACATTGGGACTTGAAAATTGAAACTATAGGTGCCAATGAAGCCCAATGAAGCGATCAAAGTTGAAGTCTTGACTTTCGGCTATGAAAGTTCAAATCCCATCAAAGCATGCATCTTTAACTATTTTTGTATTAATATGAATTATTAATAGTTATTCTAGTTATTGATAATCTTGTGTAGGTAATCGATTCACTGAAAAGATAAAATTAAAACTATAAGTATGTTTAGTTCAATCTAGTGAGTTCATGCATTTGTTTTTATTTCAAAGAGCTAAAATTTAAAGATATGAAGTAAAAATTTTAAACCTTACACTTTTATGTATAAATTATACCATTAAGTCAACTATATATTTAGACCGAAATTAAGATATACAACCTTAAAATACTCAATATACATGTTTACATACATACATACATATATATATTAAACATAAAAAGTAGAATTGCAACAAGTATAAAAAATTTCAACTTTGCTTAAAAGGGAAGAGCGAAGAAAATGCAAAGAAGGTTTCCAGGTCATACTTGCACATTAGATTGCCGCAGAACAAAGGTGTGCTCTAAGCGGAGTTCAAAAGTTGGGAATTCGTGTGGGGAAAGCTATGACTTTTGACTAGACAAACCGCTAAAACAAATGACCAATCGTAACACGGCACAGGATTGACGCCAAGTCAATGAACAAAATGTCATGGAAAAGAGTGCGGGGCACCAAACTATGGATCAAATCAAAATGAACATTTATGTCCCGAACAGTCAACACGAAATTATATACAGTTGGAAACCATTCAGAAAATGCGTTATAATCTTGATACCTAACTCTGGGCAGAATAAGAAGAAAAAATCTCAGGTCAAAATCAACACTACTGTGCTATTTTGCAAAGAAAAAGAAGCTTATAAGTTCTTATACGGATTCAAAGCAATGCGAGTATTAGCCCCCGACAAAGTAGTAAGATGCCACACAACATAAAACCTAACCGGAGTTGAAACCTGAATACATCAAGCTTGACAAGTATGCAATGCAGAAGTTTGAAATTGAATACAGTAGCAAGATTTATTCGATGCAAACAGGCAAATAATGAGAGTGTGACCTATTCCATATCTCTCTTCAGAGCTTTGCTATCAGAACAGATGAAATAGACTTGGCCACACCATTGTCTTTCAAATCGTTCTCTTTTGCATCCATATCACAAGCATTTGGCGGCACATCCACAGCAGGGGAGCAGTTGAAGAATCCATGCGGCTGCACCCACAAGCAACAATGTTTTTTGGCGCACTTCCGGAAGAAAAAATATAGCAAAGGCAATTATTGTGATGAATTAGGACCAACGGAATCTCAGCATTCAAAAAGAATATCATTTGGATAAACATACCTGAAGCACAAAACCAACGTGTTCCACAGGCATAACAGGCCAGTCTTCCAAGCGAGGAACATGTATAATTCCAAAAACATACCTGCATGAAAAGAATATATAAAAAAGTGAGAATAAATAGAATAAGGTGCTATACTTGAAGTGCAGTTAGACAAAGTTAGTTAAGAACAAGTTTGTATCTGGTAGTTTGTCCGCAAAGTAATGATTGCATAGGATTTAGTAAATTGTAAGTGGAAATATATAGTAACACGTAATGAGTATATAGGGTTTGGTAGATCATAAGTGTAGAGCGATAGTAACAATGAAAATAAAGAGAAGATATATAAGTTATGGAAAGAAAATATAAAACTTATTGGGGAATGTGTACTGTGATAAAAATGAGTTGGGATTTTGGTGGAGGTAGGGGAGAAATTAATAATTCATTTTCAAATAATGAAAATGGGTGAACATGGATTTGGAAACAAGTAATACAAGAGACTATTTATGGCATATCTTGAATCTAGATGATAAATCTGCATAATGACTTGTTAGGCAGAAGATGGCTTAGCTTTGCACAAAAAATTTCATTTCCTAATGACCAACAATAAAATGCACCATGCTGTGTTCAGGAAACTAACCAGAGCACAATATTAGTTTCTTCCAGAGACCGATTTTGCTTCACCCAAGAAGCCAACCCCTCTCCAACACGTGGATTTTGGTTAGGGAACTCTCCTCCCGGAAAATCCTCCCCACATGCATATGGTGTAACCCATAAGTTATGCTTCAGAAATGCAGCTCTTCTCAGAAACTTAGCCTCAGGACCAGCCAATGGCAAACAATTCGAACCAGGTACCAACTTGTAGCCTGTCAGCTGTCCATTCCGGTTGACAGTTCTTGTGTTCCTTATCTGCAATCATCAATGGAACAATTCTAGTACAGAATATAGATAATGATTTTTGACTTAAATCTGCAAACTTTAATGTAGTTTCTATGACAAGATAATGCTTCTCTCTAGCACTTAATGGCAAGCAAAGAAGAAATAGAAAACTTCCTAACAAATTTCAGCATAAGAATGATGTTTTAGCTTGGGAAGACATAGAAACGCACAGAAAGAAACAATTGAAATGCAATCTCCTTCCTCCAATAGATGCCCACTTTGAAAAACTGAATTTGTTTAGAAAAAGACTTAAGCTGCATGCAAGATTACCAACACGCAAATCAACAAATGAGCAGGTGAGGATTCTTACAATCCAATGACGGGCTGATAATGGATCACAATCACGCATGGCTTCTAATTCAGATCTAAGTAAGGTTTCCTCAGCATAGAATGCATTATTGTGGACATTATCCTTTCCGGGTTCTTCAACTCTGACATTCACTTCAACAACCTAAAGGTAATGGAGTAGCAGCAGAAGAAACAAAATAAAAATCAATTATTTGATCTGACAAGAGAGCACCTCTATCTGCATAACTTATCATGCTACAACCAAATAAAGTTCAGAATAGGAAAGTCAAGAAGAATCATTAACTTCAGCAGTGCTACAGACCAAGTATACAGGATAAATGACATGTATCAGAGTGATTCCTGGAAATTAACAGGAAGTTACTCGCTTAAGACCACAGACCTGATTGTGCATTTCTCCAGGCTTACAGTCGACCACCATATCCATACGAGCAACAAAGAAATGTTGATGAACTGGGGCATACAATCCTGGTGCAATTGTTGTTCCATATTTTCTAGATTCTCCAGGTTGCAGCGCTCCTAAACTAAGAATTCCAGTAAGCTTAACTTCAGCTTCAATTTTCCCATCCTGCAGTGACCAGACTGTATTAAATTGCAGGATAACAAATAAAAGTATATTGGTTGTGTCAATGGGTTAGAACCCCTTAGATACAAATAAATAAGTAAATAAACAATGAGGTGGAAATCAGCAGAGTTTATCATACTTAATGTTCACAAAAAAATGTTACTTAAGAAACAACAAACAATTTTATTTTTTTTTAATTTTTATTTATCTTGCTGGTAAGAATTTGCACACTTTCTTCCTTGTTGGCATTTATTCGCCTCAATTAGCAAGAAGGATATTTCAACTAAACTTTTACGGTGTTTTAGTGAAAAGGAAACTTGTATGCTAGGTCAATGCAATGTCTTGTCATAAATTTGAAAGTTCACATATACATTTCCCAACTCTAGTCATCTTACAAGTAACGATGTAATACAAGCAAACTATGGTGAATACATCCCACTTGCCTGATAAAAGTGCCAGTAGAATCCATATTCATAATTAGCCACAGTGCAAATGAAAGAAACAGTGAGGCGCCTTGATCGTCGAACTTCTGCAAGACCAGTTCTCCAATCTTGATGCTTCCATAGGATTCCATGATCTTCTTCGTGCAAGCATACACAGTTTTCAATTGTTTCAACTCCTCCAGTAAAATTTGTAAAGTGGGCATCAAAGTATTTTACATATCCCAAACAATCACATCCCTAAAATAGAAAAAGTGCTTAGAGTAGCATGACAGACCAAGAGATCAATGTGCAAGGAACTCAAACTAAAAATTAAAAGGGCAATCAACATTGGAAAGACGGGAAAACCTTCTTAAGAGAATGAGCATTCTTTCCAAGGCCATCTTCCCCAGCATCAAATGCATTCTTTCTGTAATGAGGATCATTGGGATCTCCATAGGGAACGACCATCTCCACAAAACTCAACCTATGGGCTATAGGTCTCCGACCTCGACTACCATCAACATAGGCAACAGAATGAATGACCAAACCCTCCCTTGGAGTGAAACCAACGCGAAAGTTCCACTGCCAACCAGCATTTCGACAATTGATTATAATTTCGACAATTGATTATAAGACTAAGATGAGTCAAACAAAGAAAAAAAAAATAACTACCTTCTGCCACTCAACATAATGTCCATTAATTCGAAAGCTTGGACCTTCAGTTTGAACAATTCGAAGGGATTTCACATCACTTCTATCAACCCCTCCTCTAGTTTCACCAGGAGCATAGTTTCTCAATGGATCAGCAGGAGGCAATGGAACAAGCTTACAATCTTCAAATTCAATTACTACCATATTTTGCATATCAACAAGTACATGAATCCCTTCAACAGGTCGTGCATAACCATTTTCCAGTGGGCAGTCACTCTCGGTTCGGCAAAATATAAGTGGTTTTGCAAGTCTACGACTAGGAGCATCAGCCTCACTGTGGTAACCAACACACCTACAGTAGGCATTCGCCAGCTAATACCAGTAAATAATTGATATATTTAAATGGAATAACTACACAGCAGATTACTTGTACATTTACTAACCAAGGATCAACCATGACTAGATCCATATCATCAATACCCCTCTTCTTCATGGCTTCTATAAATGGAGGGTAATCTTTTACAACAGCTTCACATTCAGCATATTCTGCAGCATCCTGCAATTGGGGAAATGAAATGAAATTAAGACAATGAAATTATACATCATTTCTCACAGACTGCAAAAGCCAGAAATATAATTCATAAAGCCAAACCACAGGATTTATATTCATGTATATCCCCCAAACTTCAAAAAAGAAAAGGAAAAACTCTAATAAATCCGAGTAATGGATCACACAACCTTAATGCACCTCAGAAGACATACTTAGACAGTAGCATGAGATTTGAATGAATCTTATCAATCAAAAGTATTTAAAGAGCAGCAAAAACTTTTGCAAACAAAAGCGCTTTCTGACATAGTTCTTTCAAATATTTACCAAAGAGTCACTACCACTATCATAACTCAATGATGGTACAGGGTGCAGGGGAAGGAGAAAATAAAACAGAGAACCCATTTAGTTTTAGCATGCATGACACCATGATCCCTTTTGTTTTCAATACATTGAGTGGATAAACCAACAGAAATTTCCAATAAATCTATGAACAACATTTTCTTTTTCATTTTCAGTAGATATTAATATCAGCAGCACCCATTATCAAAACATATTGTATCAAGTATCAACTTTCTTCCAATATACACAACTAGCAACTTGCGCAGAGAACTTTTATCATTTTGGTTAGGCACACCCAACATGTGCGTCATTTATGTATATGTGCATCTGCCGTAATCATGCCAAACAACAACCAAGGTTCCAAATGGTGCATAACTCATAAAAGCTTATCTGCAAACAGGTGACTTTTCATATACACCCACTTTATTACAAGTCTGACTCTCTAAGCCCTTTCAGTCCCAAATTCAGTGGAACTATTTTTCTTGTCTTAGTTGGACAAGAACTTTTCCTCAACAATAATGCACACAGACATAGACACACACACACACCAGAAAGTAAAGAAAAAGAAACCATATCAACTTTCATATTTCCCATACAACCTTCAGCTAAGGCATAATGAGCCAATGCATCAATGGGTATTCTAAATTCATGCCTTTAACCAGTGCAAAGATGACAGTAGCTATGGAGAGTATAAAGTGAAAATGGCTGTAGGAACTAATCTTGTTATATGCAAGAACCATCAAATAAAGACAAGTAAATGTATTCAAGCGTCCACAACATTTTGTTCAATACCCACTGTTACCTAACATTTACATTAATCAACAAGATGTATATTTCCTAACAGAGTTGATCACTAGGACTGAATGTCCCATGAGATGTTATGCAACCTAGATAAACTGTTCCTTCCCAGTGACAGAATAAACTAATGCAGAATCAAGGAAATTTAGTAAATATTCATGTATGAGTTACAAAGACATTATTACTCTAATGGCCTAAACAAACATAATGAACTTAAATTTGGCAGGGATACCATTGGTGGCTGAACATCAGGGACAACATCAGAAGAAATCACTTTTCCCCTGTGATGTCCACCTCGAGTTGTAGCATGTACTTCTGCCAGCTCAACAATCCACAGACTAGTCTCATTGGACTTTTTGTTGTAGACAACTAGTCTGGCTCGTCTTGGTGGGAGTTTACTAGGAATTGCAGGTCCCCCTTTTGTTCTAGGCAACAATGAAGGTTGATAAGGAGGAAAGAAATAAGCATCTGCCAGTGCCACTACATGTTTATCAGGCTCCAATAGAACCACTTCAATAAACCGCATGCTATCCCTAACCTGGAATGAGAGGAAAAAGTCATTGACAAAGACAAGATACAACGACAATCATCTAGGGATACTAATCATATTGCTCATATCCCATGTGGGAAGGAAGTAAAACTGTCGCTGTGAACCTCAGGGGTGGCTCCAGCTGCTCTAACAGTTGCCACAGCTACAGAAATTTCAGCAGCAGACAGAGGATCCAAAGGGTGTTTGGTTTGAGCCCTTGGCAGGAGCTGGATCCCTGGATAAGCAAGGATTTAATTAACCGGCGAATTTTCTTTGAAATATCAATTTAAAATTAGAAAAGCAATTTGATATAGGCTAAACAGCTACCAATCTATACTTCAAGTCAATAAACAAAGTAACTAATACAGAAAAGTGAGAAAAGTGAGCATTTGGAGACTACTTAGTAAGCATTCTGCAAGGATGCTAATAATTAACAGAAGGAATGCAACATAAACAATTCATATACAAACTAATTAAACTTCATGCTGATACTGGCATACTGCCATATGGAACTGTTCCAGAAAAAAATACAATCTAGAAACAGTACATTAAACAAAGCGAAACCAATATTAATGTAATATCATTTCACAGTTTGATGCAAAACATTGGCAGTGTCGACGCAGTAGAAGTGCATAGTGGTTGGCCTATACACCTCTCTTACAGATGAAGTCTTTCTTCTCTGTCTTATGAGCAATCATTTCCCTCCAGAAACAACAACATTGAAAAAGAGAATGAAAAAGGAAAAAGGAATAACCCCACCAAATGCAAATATGAAGCTAGAAATTATTTCCTTAACAATTAATTTTTGAATGTTCTTATTAAATAGAAGTTCTTTGCTAAAATACCTACAAAACAAATCATGCTTTAATGAGATGAACGCAATCATGATAAAATCAAATAGAAAATCAATTATCAGTTTCAAACATGATAAAATAACATAGCTTTTAAGTTTCTTTAGCTTCGAAAGAGTAAGATTTTCAAGCATGATATGATCAACACAATATGCAGACCAGCTTTTAATTTAATAATAATCCAAAATTCATCTCTAAAAGTAAGCATCTTTGTGATACAATCAAATTAGAAAATCTAAGTGACTAATAAATACAATACTTATTTTTAGGAGTGGACTCCCAGCACCCCCTAAATGCAATTCCCATTTTAAATGTCAAGTTCTTCTGTAAAGCACTAAGCGTTAGGAAATCCTAACATAAAATTCAAAATTGCTCTTTAATTTATTTTATTTTATTTTCTGAACAAGCTTAACTTTTGTTGTCCTCTTAACATCCTCATTTTCTCCCGAAAGTCAAGGAGCATATGGAAGAAAGATTAGCATCCAATGTTCTGAAGACGCACAAAAATTAGTTACTGGTATTATATACATAATCTAATCAATGAATGCTTCCCCACACACAACCAAGTTAATAAATCACCTGCAGCACCAAGTCAAAAAAAAAGTACAAATAGAATAAAAAGAAAAAAGAAAAAGAGACGGAGACAAAAGGTGCTCAATCATTTCAACTGAACCACCATCAAGAATTCAAGATTTTGATATGCAGATCACTCACAATAGTAAAACACACAGGCTAGGATACAGTACTTTTGTGTATGCTGAAGTATAAAATTTCAAAGAAAATAAACTATACCACTATTTTGGAAAGTGAAAAAGAGAAAGGCAAACCTTTAGTGGTGGTTTTAGAAGACGGCTCCGACCCGATCAAGGACGCCAAATTCTTGCGCTGCAGGTCTTCAGCGGTAGACGAGATGCTCCAATCAGCAGCAGCCGAGGCGGAAGCAGTCTCACGGCGGACGACAGCGGCGGCTGCCGGAGCGCAACTAACGGCATGCGTCGCCTCTTTCGAAGTTGTGGCCATTGCAACTGGTTGTCAAGCTCGCCTGATCCACCGCAATGCGTGTCGCAATCTACTGACATACAGCAAACACTGGAAAATCGTCACACCACAACTCCTACCACCGCGACCGCCGACCGAAAACACAACACAACAGTGCCACCACAATCTATAGGTATACGTTCCAGTAAATCCAATTTTGCTCTGATCGACAATGCTTCTGTATCTATTTTGTATCTATATGCAGTAGAGAGAAAACGAGGAGCTTTAGAGTGAGAGAAATGGCAGAATGGTTGGTGTGTTGGGGTTGGGGGAGGGGAGACGGATGCCACCTTTTTAAAAAGTGAGTTTTCATAATTATTTTTTGAGGAAATTTTTGAGTTTTTCTTTTCCTCTTTTAAAGTTTTTATGGAGAGGACTTGTGGCCTATGTGAGTATAACGGCGGAGGGTGAGTGATAGGAGCGCTTGCTTTTAGCTAATCCGCCGTCTCTTCTTCATAATCTGCATGATAAGGACAAATATGTTTAATATTAGAACAAGGTCTATGTAGTTTTGGAGGTTTAGTAGTACTTTCTATTAATTGAAAGATTGGTTTTAATTTTATTTATTGTACAATATCCTAAAATGAACCTAATTAAATATCCGAATTTAAGAAATGTTGGTTTCTGATGATGCATGGATCCGTCGCCATATAGTAGCCTTCCCCCGAGGTATTGTCCCTCCTATGCCCAGTTGACCATTCGATAAATGTCGTCCGGGCCGAGTGGGGGGTTTTGTCCTGAAAAAGCGCCTCAAAGGGAGGAGAGGGTCCAACCGCTTATATGTTGATTAAGACCCTCCTCTTAATTCAATGTGGGACAAATGTCATACATATCCATCAGCCCCCCAAAGGAGAGCTTGACAGGCCATTCGCTACATGGCATCCGGACCTGCATGGGCCACCAAATGATGAAGCATGGATCTGTCGCCACATGGCAGCCTTCCCCCAAGGTATCGTCCCTCCTACACCTAGTTGACCATTCTGTACATGCTGTCCGGGCCGAGCGGGGGGTTTTATCCTGAAAAGGCGCCTCAAAGGGAGGAGAGGGTCCAGCTACTTATATACTAATCAAGACCCTCCTCTCAATCCAATGTGGGACAAATGCCATACATGTCAATTTCTGTATTTTAAATTATTGTTGATCGTCAAAATAGTCCATGTTAAACTATTGATAATTATATTATTAAAAAATAAATAATTTGGAACACCGTGCATGCATTAATTGTGATTGTTTATTAATTTTGATAATTTACGTGTGAAAATACATGAAAACATAATGAAATTATTATCCATGATATAATTTTGTGGGTGAATAGTTCACTTGTAACTCATCATATTCATTTAGAATGAATAACCACTAAGGGGCTATTTGGTTTCATTCTCATTTTCAGTTTCTAACATTTTTATTTGGGTGAAAATTAATTATGTGATATGATATGGAAATAAAAATATGTTTGAATGAAATATTGGAAATATAAAGATTATGTTGGTTTTAATAAGTTATAGGTGAAAAAAGATAAAAATAATGATATTGAAAGAGAAGATGTATACATTATTAAAAAAATATATGTAAGTTATCGAAAAATGTATTTTAAAAATGAAAATGATATTTGATGAAAATGTATAAAAAGTGATGCATTTTATTTTAGAATAGTAAAAAATATAAAAATGAAGATTGAAAACGAAACCAAACAACTTGTAAAAATGTGTTATGACCTAATTATGGCATCACCATTCTTGATAATGATTGATTAAGATAAATGTATGTTTATCTAGCGCTCGTGTTATGACCTAATTATACATAGTGAAAGGGATTGATTATTAAGAACTATTATTTACTACATGATATTTTTCTATAAGCGGGGTGATATGTGATA
>JACGDI010004011.1:485301-632611 GCA_014898725.1 Jacaranda copaia | reverse complement strand
CTTCCACCAACCCTGACAACCCTGCCAACAACTCTGGCAGAGTCGCACTCCTTCTGATGTGACTATCTAGGAAAATAGAAGATTGCACCACATGGCACAGTCCCGAGATCTGGGCAGAAAATGACTACCAAACCCCAGTTATGAGGAAAACCCAAGTACACTTGATAAGGGTACTTGGGTAAATTCACACCATCATCAGATTATAAATCCTACCAACACCACCGTGCTCAAGGTAATGCAATTATACTATTTATTATACACTTTCTCTATACTCTCCGTCTTACCGAAAATCTGACTTGAGCGTCAGAGTGCCTTAGCCGGGGCACCTCGACTAGTTTACATTTGTTCTTGGTTGTAGATCTCAAGCCCAATACCATTCAAATCCACCGGAGTTTCGGACCGATACGCTCTTTGCAGCATCATGGGGGTTCTTTACTTTTATTCTTTTAGTTGCTAAGGGATCATTTGAATTTGTTTTTTGGAAGTATTTTTATTTTTTGATAAAAAAAATTAGTTATAAATGTGCTCTTAAAAATGAAATGTTGTTTGGAAGCATTGTTTAAAATATAATGATTATGTAGAGTTAAGAATAAATTGTATTTAAAAAATATAGTGTTTTTATATCATAAATTTGGCAAACATGAATAAGAGAAAATGAAAAATAAAAATGAAGAGGGAGTGCAATAGTATAATTGAGAAAATATATTAAAAATAAAAATATTAATAAAAATAGAAGAAAAATTAATAACTTTTTATTTTTATTTTCAAAAAAAAAAAAGAGAGGCTTTGAAAACAAAACGAAACTGGCATTGTTCAGCTGCCTCCTACCCTAAGCTTTTACTAATGAAGATGGCAAGAGTGCAGGCTTACATAGTTCAATTAGGACAATAATTTAACTAACTAGGTCTAGAATGTTCTACATTGGCCTAGATTTTGTTCCCACATGAATTTAAAGCTGCGGCAAGTACTAAAATGAGTATGCAACTGCTTGTTTTTTAATTTTTTTTAGTCCAAACCCATTAAGTAAAAAGGATTCCATTTGGGACATATTCTTGATTCCACTACAATAATTGAGCTTGCCTTTTCTGATTAAAACAAAATTAATAATATAAAATAACCTCCTACGCCATTAGGTTTCACTAGTGTTTGTCAACTTCTCATCATGAGCAAATCTAGGGTATCATCACAAAATTTATAATGAATTACATATTAAATTGCATTGCGTTACATAATTGTGAGTAAATCTCTATGATGAGTGATCAATTATGCGTCAAATCTCCTCTTTTTTTCTAAAATATTTATATTTTTTGGACAATTTCTATTTTGTAAAATTTTATTCATGTCAAATTCATCTTCTCGAGATAGTCCTTTTATCAATCAAATCAAGATGAGTGCAATCACCATTGTGGAATTATGAAAGTCGACGCCAACCAAAAGGATAGAAATTAATTGTGGGCCCTATTCAAAAGATGCGATAGGTAGGAAGCCAAAGAAAAATGAGCGTCTTAATAATAAGCACCAAATTCAATTTTTACTTCAAAATTTAATTCCCATCTATTACGATTTTATTTTGAACTTTCTTTTTTTTTAAGTTTGCTTTTTGAATTCACTCTCCAACTATCTAAATTGATAAAAATGGTCTCATTTTATTTTTCTTTATTTTTATTAATTGATAAAGTATGTTCATCTTTCTCTCATCTCTTCTCTGTTTCTAATCGAAATGCAGTGGCTTTTCCCCTTTTTCTATCATCGCCAACAATATATTAGCATGAAGAAAGTATAATTTTTCTCCATTTTCTTATGGTAAAACAATTTTTATCCTTTCATCTATTTATAAAAGTATTCTCTTTTTATTTTTTTGAACTTCAAAACTATGGGTAGTGGAGAAAACATGAGTTTCATGGAGATGCATTTCTAACTTGACAAAAAAAATGGTATGAAAAAGTAAACAATGTCTGAGTAATGGCGAGAAGTAATCCCATATTTCCTTTGTCCATTGGAATCTTATCTTTCTATTTTTTTTTCTTTTTTTGTCTTCTTTTGAGTAACTAGCTTTTTGAGATTTTAAATCTTATATTTATAATAGTGTAAATGTTTTTATGAGTTGTGATTGCGGGTAATATCTTGAACTTTGGAGTTGCTCTAGAAAAATAATGTCATTTTAGTGGAATTATGAGATTTCCAATGAGGTAGCTATCTGGAAAAAAGTTATTTTAATAGATCATAGGCTTTATAAATCATTTCTCACAATTATGTTATTTTTAGATTTTTTTCAGACATAATGGAAATGTTGTTGCAATTTTTTCAAGGAATCTTATGTTGAATTATGTTTTAGGTGCCATTCCTCGTAGGTTTGGGCAAGATGAATTGCTTCTTTAGTTCCTATTTGTAAAGTAATGCTAGAGTACTACTTAATTTAGTTATCTGAAACTCAATTGTTAAATAAAAGCACTTCAAGTTTGCATTTAAATATTTGATTTTTGCATGTGTGTACTTCAAAACTGAAAATTTGTACTTTATTTTACATAAATAGTGCCGTATAAGAGTTTTTTTATACTTACTTGTTGAAGACCTAAGTAAACTTCAACATGACAAGCCAAATCATGGCACTTCGAAAAGGAAAATATAAATTGAACGATATTTAAAATGTATAAAACTGATATTGTATAATAGATATGTAATACCTTATTTTAGCAAAATAATACTTCATTTTTGTATATAAACACTTGACTTCAAAAGACAAATACCTCATCTTCAATATCTAGTACTGTATTGGAGTGATTCTATACTTACTAGTCATATGGCCTAATTTGCTTCAGCTTGTTTGTGAAACAACATATAAGACCATCCAAAAATAATAAAATCATGTATTCTTCAATTAATGGTTGGGATAAACATGTGTTCAAATGGTTAAAAACATAACTATTAGTATAAAGCACCAATGTTGATAGTACAACATCTCATTTGGACGTCAATATTGTAGGAAACAAATAGAGTTTCATAGCTATACCAATATAATAAAGTCCAAAATACTTAAATTGGATTATGTTTAAAATGTATAAAATTGCAACTGCAAATTAGAAGAGAGTATCTCATTCAAGCAAAATAAATACTTCATTTATTTAACATTATACTTGATTATTGGGAAAAGATATTTCATCTTAAGAACATAGTACTACAACAGGGTGTTTTAATACAATGACATAGTACCACTTATATTATTATTTCAAACTAGTTTACAACATCATTATGGTGGCTAGTGTATCATTTTGATATTAACGTTGTAGTACAAATAAGGTCTTATGACTATATTTGTCCTAGGACTAAAAGATTATTTCAGATAGTCCACAATGATTTCAACAACTAAATTTAACATAATTTCAAATGCATTTAAAACTATACAATATTTTTGGAAAGTAATGCCTTATTTGTCAAATTCAATACTTCACAATTGGAAGATAATACATCTTTTCTATTATCTAGTATTTGAATCTAAATATACTATACTGAACTTTCATAATCAAGTACTTTTTTTTAGTGTTTTTATACTCTATTTTCCTCTTAATTTACCTCAATTTTATAGGTGAAACAACATATAAGACTAATATAGTCATGAGAGGTATATTACTTTTTGATGGTGGTATTGAAGGGATACATTTACCTCATTTATCAATGGTTTATACTAGAAAGAATGAGAATAGAAGTGGTTGGATGTGGCTATATGTGTTCCCAAGTTCCTAACTATTTGCATACGTACTATCACCATTATTAGTTGAAAAAAATATGATTTTAATGAATTAGTGGGTCTTGTGTGTTGCTTCACTTATCTAATTGAGTTAAATTTGGATAAAGAAAAATCTAGCACAAAAGCATGGCAAATAAATGCAAAAAAGGCGAATTAAGTACAAAACTTGAAAAATCAAGTACAGAAAATTTAAAAAATGGTACCTTTTTCTCAATTTGTCTTAATCTAGCCAGTGTATGATTATTAACCCATGATTTATTAGTCCTATGACTAGTATAGTTGGGAGAGGTTCATTGATTTTTTATGGTGGTATTGAAAGGATATATTTACCTCATTAATCAATGATTTATATTAGTATGAATGAGAACAAAAGTGATCAGGTATAGGTGTTTATGTACCAACCATTTGCACATGCATTATCATAATCATCACTTGAAGAAAACATGATTTTATTATATTAGAGGGCCTTATGTGTTGTTTCACTCATCAAATTGAGATAAATTTGATCAAAGGAAATGCAAGTACAAAAACATACCAAATAAGTATAGAATAGGGCGAATTAGTATAAAACTTGAAAAATTAAGTATCTAGCATCTGGTACTGAAATCTAGTATCTAAGAAAACCTTAGACTCTAAATTGTTTCTATCTTTTTGTGTAAATAGGCTTGGTCTAACCATCATAACCAAACTGCTTGCGATCATAATTGCTTTCCCTAAGCAACTAAGCTATCTTTTCCATTCTAGTACTCGGAAGTCATCCTCATATTATATCAGAATGCAGTGAGTCACTCTCACATTGTATCATAATACAACAAGTTATGCTCATGGTTCAGAATCATAGCATCTTTATGCACCCAATATCCTAGTCTATCCCAAACAACGACACTATAAAAGAATTCAAGATTATCAATTAAGACATCATTATTTTAATGTAAAAAGAAAAATAAGTAATAAATATTTACTCTAAATTATCTTGAGATAAAAAGGAATCAATAATCTTCTATTATCTGTCAAGTGTGCCATTGCACCCTTTCTAATCTATTATCCCTCAAAATTCACCGAGAGACTTTCTAGCACATTCAACACCAACATCTCCATAAACAACAATAGCACCCTTCTCGTACAATATATATAGTTTGCATTAAAAACGATAGCATGCAGTGTTCTTTATCAAAAAATCCAATATTAAAAAATTAACTTATATAGTATTACTTGTACGAAAGTCTAATATTTATACAATGAGATGAAGTACTAAATATCAAACTGCAGAGGATTTTAACTCACCTCTGTAGTATCAATGATTTCATTTCCAATATCCTCACCTACGCAATTTTAGTTTTATAGAAAATTCAAAATGAATTTAGTATTGCACATGGTTATAAACATATTGAAACTTAATAGTTTAGTATCGAATTTATATGTAGGTAATACTACATTTATGCCTCAATTATCAACATAAAACTATCAAAACATGAATTACAGGATTTAAACATTCCTTAATTGACATAATATTAAAAATATCTTTTTAAAATTTACTTAACCAAACAACTAATATACGTTATACTTTATATGAAGTATATACATACTAGAAATTAAATATGTACTAATTGAAATAAAGTATCAAAATAATAAATAAAATGACCAATATTGCTTCTTTAAATATGAATCCAGTTAGATTAGGGTTTTTTCCTTTATAAATTTCAATGTTGGGTAAATGAGTATTTACTTACAACATACTAAGTAGAATAACCAAAATAAAGCATATATCAAACTAAAATAAGTATAAAACACACACAAAAAAAGGAACAGCATGGGAGATGGGAGATGGGAGATGGGAGAGGAGTAAATTGAAGAGAAATCGTGTTTGAAGAGATCTTCTCAAACATGCTTAACCATCTCTCGAGATGGTTTGGCATTTTTGTGACTTTTTGTAACTAGGACTATTTTGTCTTTATAATTGAAGTGAGTAAACTCAAAAGTCAAAATTTGAGTAGAAAGTGTAGACTGGAAAAAAAAAAAAAAAAAAAAAAAAAAAAGTAGAGTTAGAAACCTAAAATAAAAGTAGCTTTGGCCACTTTTTTCTAATTAACAAAAGAAATATTATGCAACATAATGTTAGTAAATTAGTAATTCTTTTTCCAAAAGAAAAAAAAATAATTTAAGCAATAAAATTTTGTAGCCTTCTTTTCAATTAAAATAATAGAATTTCTTTCACATAATTTTGTAAAATTTGAATGAAATACACAAGCATCTTTTGGTTAATAACATAAGTCTCGCATATAAAGTATTTTGTTAGGGATTCAAGTTTAGTAGACATTTAGCATGCATGTGTTCAAATTAAAAGGAAAGAAGAAAAAGGTTACTAAAGCCAAGTGGTATTTGGCCTAATTGTATAAGTTTGATACATAAAGTGTAGGATTATAAATTTAAATACTAATGAACTCCTAATATGGATGTGTGTCAAAGAAAACATACATGTACTATATTATGTTATCATGTTTTCCATAATTGAGATTAGGGGTGAGAATTGAATCAATCAATAAGAATGCATGTAGACTGTAGTTAGTACAGGAGAGATACGCTGGGGCAAAATATTATGCAACATTAATTTAAAAAAGTCAGATGCTTGACATGTTTTTTTTAATTTATAATATAAATATTTTTATATTTTATGTGTAAACTTTACATTATTGATCTAAAAATCACTCAGTCAGTTTGACATGTTGGGTATCCCATTGACCTTTTGGCCAGTTTCAGGTACTAAATTTTTTTTAAAATTCTTTAATTTCAGTCCTACATAGGCTGCACAAAATTTCATACCCAATTGGAAGATTCAAGTATATAAAAAGAAAGAAAAAGAAAAAAGAATATGTCACGTTAATTTGTTGATTGATCGATCCTCCATAAGAATGGCGGACTTCAAGAAAACCTCCACGTGTAACGAGCAAAGAAGAAGTAGCTGTACGTTGCAATCCAAGTCCAGATTCAGCGTTTGTGGAGTGTTCACTTGCAGATACATTATGTTTTGAAACTTTTATATTATTTGAGTTGGTATTTATTTTTGTAAGTTGTAATGAATTCTATAAGGATATTTAAAAAAAAAACTTACTTTATGATTAAACATTTTAAATTGATGTATAGATATTATTGTGTAGAAACGTTTGTAGGAAGTTTAGAAAATACTAGATAATTTTTATTTTTTTCCTTATATATATATATATATATATATTCATTTTTGCATTTTTTTTATATTTTTTATATATTTATATAATATTAAATTTAATTATGATATCATACTGATTAAATCAGTGATTAAATCAGTTGAATTAGTGATTAATAAAGCCACCAATCAATTAGTACTCCAATTTCTCAAACATTAAATATCTCTCCAAAATCTCACTTTGTCGATTCTTGTCCTTACTGAATTATTAATATATTCTTTATCATATATATGTATATAATATTTTTATTCTTTTTAGTGATTTTCTTAATAATTATAACTATTAAAGAAATATCAACTTAAATCTAAAATAACTTTAAATTTATTTTTTATTTTTTATTTTTTCACCTAAATCAACCTGACATCCATCACCCTCAGTTGTGACATTATTATTCAGAACTCTCCATAATTCTAATACAAATTGATACTTGTTAAGAAAGCTTATCAGATTTATTGTAAAAGTAGTTATTTTGTTTTGTTTTCGAATTTTGAACTTGATTACTCGGACTTGGTATTATAGACATAATCTTATCTATGCATTTTAAAATTTAATCTATTATAATTATATATATTCATGAAATTTTATTTATATTTGTAGGTATTGTTTGGTTATGTTTTATGTTTGTTTATAATATGTGCTTTGGGGGAATGAATCTTGAAAGTGAGATTGGAAAATATGAAAGTTGTGTAGGGGAATGTAATAGAATTTTTGTTATGCTTTAAAGAATACTTAAAAAATTATTTTGGGTTGAATTGGTATGTTTGTTTATATTTTGTGGGAGATATTTTTCATTATAATAGTTAAATCATTGCTTTTTTGTTGAGTTTTAGGGGTGAAATTGGAGTTGGATAATTTTTTTGTTGTAAGAAAATAATAAAATATATAAGATATATATATATATATATATTCAAAAATGAAAATTTTTTGGGGATAATGAAAGATAAGAAAGGATGAAAAAATCTATTTTAATATTTAAAAAAATAAATATATATTTAATTATGTTTTCCCAAAGCATTACATTTGATCTTATTAGTTAGAGAATTCCCATGGTTTTGGGGAACAGGGGCGAGTGGACAAAAGCTCTTCACAGCTAAGATCGAGAACAACAAAAATAGTAGGGTTCAAAGATAGGGATAAAGGAGTGGCCCCATGTCCCGCCCCACACTAGATCCGGAGATTAATGAGTTTTATGTTTTGTGTGAGTATATATAATTCAAATTCACTAATTCATTCAAAGCTTAGCTTTCCATGCTTCTCTCTCTAAAATGTTCTCTGTGTCTTCTCCCTAGAAACCTTCCCAACATCCTATTCACTTTCTCATTGACTTTTCTTTTCCTCCCCTTTTCCTACCGTTGACCGCTACTCCCATCCTCTATCTACCTTTGCTGCCACCTCTGGTGGTGGTGGAGGCCCCTTTTTCTGTCATGGATGATCATTTTCCCCCACTTCCCTCCATCAAAACAAACTCAATCTGCTTCTTCCAAACCCTCATTTCCCACTGCTAAAAATTCCGCAATCTTCCCAATGTCCACTTCACCCAGCTCATTGACTAGTGAGTCCTCTAAGCCCAGTTTCTTCCTCCTTGAACTTTGCCCAGGGTCGAGTCCTCAAATCTTTTGCCTAAGTTATGCAATTTAACTACGTGGAATCGCTGGATTTGGATGTTAACTCAGAATCGCTATTTTTGGACCCTGAGGGTCCCAAAGTATGATCTATTAGAGTTGATGAAGGAAAGACAACAATCCATTTGTCAAAATCGAAAGTTAAGGAAATGGCAGAAATCTTCTCATTTGCACTGGTCAGGAAATTCTCTTTCGGTCTCCCAAAATTTACTACAATTGTTTGGCACTTTGAAAAAATAAATCTTGTTGGTAAGTTCTCAATTCACTTTCTCAACCCCCAAACACATCATCATTGTGCTATCCAAAGCCAAGGATTACTCCCTTATTCAGATGAAGACAGAATGGCTCATTGAAGGGTTCCTTATGCCTATGCGAACCCTTATTTGGACACCAGATTTTTGTCTTGCCCATGAACCCTTAGTTACTCCAATCTGGGTTCATCTTTCTGATCTCCTTTTTCATTTGTTTAACAAGAAATTTTTATGCACTATTGCTAAAACTATTAGGCGACCTTTGAAAACTGATGAGGCCACTTTGAAGAGATCCAGGGTTAACTTTGCTAGAAGTTGTGTTGAAATCGATCTCACCCTACCTTGATTAAAAGAAATTTTCATTGATCAAGAATCCTCTCAATGTTGTGTTAAGGTAGTTTATGAAAGAGTGCCTAGCTATTGTTTCTATTGCAAACACATAGGTCATGGAGATTAGTCTTACTACACAAATGGTAATGCCCTAAGACCAGCACAAAGAAAACTGGTGACTAAGCAAAATCCTTCTTCAAAGGACCCAACAGGAAAAGAAATTGAACAAACTACTACTGGTCATTTTGAGGCAAGCCCAAGTGGCATTAAAGTGGCCCTACCAATTTAGGTTAATAACCAATTTGATGTTCTGCCTGGTAATGTTGAGGCTTTAAATAATGATGATGTTGGGATTGTTGCTACTTCAAACAACGTAGACGGAGGGTTTGGAGAGACTGTGAGGGAAGGTGATTTGGAAAACCATCCTTAGAAACAACCTAAAACTCACATTGAACCTAAGCCCAAGCTTTTCAAAACCCCCAAAAAAACCAAAAAAAAATTCAAAAAAATAACCCTAAATTTTACATCCTCTACACATAAGCTTGTGTTACCCAATGATCATATTTTTTAGGATGCCCAAGATTAGGTGCTTGCTCCCATCTCTAAGTCTGATGGAAAGGTTACCATAGAGAACACATCCACCAAACCTATCCAAAAAAATACCAAAAAATTTAAGAAACCTAAACACTCAAACTTTATATGAATAACTTCATTGTTTGGAATATTAGGGGTGTGGGCAATAAAAACACACAAAGGGACATATACAATTTGGTGAGAGAACTCAATATCAAACTTATTGCTATTTTGGAACCTAAAGTTGCTTTAGATGCCAATTTTTTATCTAGGAGACTCGAGCTTCACTGTGATGTGGCTAATTGTAGCAACAAAATATAGTGCATCTTTGATAATATGCTTGAAGTTGAAGTTCTAATTGACTTGGACCAAATTCTTCATGTGAAAGTTACTTGTGATGCTTGGCCTTCTTCGATTGCTTGCTCTTTTATTTATGCTAAAGGTCTTAAGTTGGAGAGAAGACCTCTCTGGAACATTTTGAGAAGTATTGCTAACCCTCCAATTTTGTGGTGTGTTTGTGGAGACTTTAACATTATCATGAATGCAAGTAAATGTAAGGTGCTAATGATCCTGACTTGGGAGCTATAGAAAACTTTGCTAATACGATTATGGACTGTAATTTGGATGACACAGGGTTTGAGAGATCCCCTTTCACTTGGACAAATAATTCCATGTGGGAAACATTGGATAGGATGTTATATTCAACAAAAATGGTGGATCGCTTTAGCTCTTTACACGTCAGACATCTCCCAAGACATATCTCTAATCATCATGCTCTCCTCATTTTGTTCTCAAGTATAGAATCTCAACACCTTCTTTCTAGCTTTAGATTTTAAAATATGTGGGCTAGATATCATGGGTTTGTTAATCTGGTTAATTCTTGTTGGAAGTCTTTGATTGCAGGCAACGGTATGATCAGATTTTATCTTAAGTTGTTGCGGTTGAAAACGACCCTTAAAGGGTGAAACAAAGATGTTTTTGGTAACATCTTTGCCAGGGTGAATGAGGTAAGAGAGGTGGTTGCCACTGCTGAGAAAAGTTTTAATGAATATCTCAGTGAGTGCAACCTTATTGCAGTTAGAAGATCTAATGCACTTCTGGCTAATGCGTTGGCCATGGAGGAAGATTTTTGGAAGCAAAAATTTGCTTGAAAATGGCTGATGGAGGGGTAAAGAAATACTTGTTTCTTCCAAAGCCTTGCTAAGAAAAACAAATCAAATGAAGGATCAATCGTATTGAAGATAATGATACATTAATTTCTAAGGATGAAAATCTTAGAACTTCGACTGCTAACTACTTTTAGTGCTTTCTTTCGAAGGGAGAAGAGACTGTGGATTATGACTTCCTCAACTATATCCCCTGTTTTCTGGATGAGGAGGATAGATTGTTACTCTTGGAGAAACTATTAACTGAGGAGATTAAGAGGGTAGTCTTTAGTATTCCTACCAAGAGTACAGCCAGAAGAGGGTAGTCTTTAGTATTCCTACCAAGAGTACAGCCAGCTCGAATGGATTTAGGGCTATTTTCTTTCATAAATGTTGGGATATCATTCAGGAGGATTTGGTTTTAGCTGTGCTTGATTTCTTTAAGGGTACACCTATCTTGAGGGTATTCATGGCTACCTCTATTACTCTCATTCCCATGGTTGAGGCTCCTAACACATGGAAAAACTTCAAACCCATCAGTCTATGTAATTTAACCAATAAAATTCTGTCCAAGGTGATGGCCCTTAAGCTTGCTTAGATCCTTCCCAAGATCATCACTCCCAACGAAAGTGCTTTTGTTAAAGGGAACCTTATCTTTGACGATATATTACTTGCTCAGGAAGTGGTCCATGTGCTTGGGCAAAATAATGACAACATCATCCCCAAACTTGACATGCGAAAGGCTTATAACCATGTTAATTGGAAAGTTCTTTTGAATATGCTTGGCCGATTTAGTTTCCCATTGGGTTGGATTTCTTTAACCTGCAACATCATTGAAAATTGTTGGTTTCTGTCCTTATTAATGGCAGTTGCGCTAGTTTCTTCAATTTTAGTGGAGGTTGCGATAGAAAGTTCCTTTCACCTAGGTCTCTTCATTATTTTTGTGGAGTTGCTCACTAGGGTTTAGATAATCTATTTGCAAATCACCCTTCCCTCCACTTTGAATTGGGTAAGAACATCAAATTTCACATTTGGTCTATGTGGATGATGTTATGATTTTTACTAAGGGGAACAAGGAATGCTTATATATTGTTAAACACCTTCTTAACAAATATGAGGAAGCATCTCGGCAGTGTATCAAATACTCCAAGAGCTCTTTTCTCACTTATAAATAAGACTCTAGAGAGGCGGGCTTGATCAAAGAAGTCACAAGTATTTCTCAAGCTTCTCTACCTCTTGTTTATCTTGGGGTGCCATTGTTTAAAGGTGATCAAAAGGCCATTATGTATGACCTCATATTGGAGAAACTGGAAAGAAAACTCTTGGGCTGGGAACTTTCTTGAATTCTCATTGGCAGAAGGTTCACTCTTCTTAAAAGCACCTTGTTCTCTATTCATCTTTACATACTTCAAGTGTTGAATCCTCCTAATAATGTGATCACCAAGGTGGAGAGGTTGTTCAATAGATATCTTTGGGGTTCTTCCCTAGAGAAGAAGAAGATACATTGGCAATCTTGGGATCGTATGTGTCTTTCATTTAAGGAAAGGGGTTTGAACACAAGAAGTCTAAGGGATATGGTGAAAGTTTTCAATATGAAATTGTGGTGGGGGTTGAGAATGAAAAACTTATTTTGGGCCGAATAGATGCATCTTAAGTATTGTGGTGAAAGGCACCCAATCGCTATGAAAATGGCCCCAAAACACTCACCTCTTTGGAAGCAACTTTGTGCTATTAGAGATTGGTTGGAGGACAACATCTTTTGGAGTATTGGAGATGGGAAAGTGTCCTTTTGGTAGGATAATTGGATTGGAGATGATTTACTTAATAAACAGTTGGGAGTTAACTTCACTTGCTTTGTTTGGTGTGTGAGTTCTAGGAGGCGGGTGCTTGGAGTAAGAGCAAACTGGAGGATGTGCTTCGAGCAAAGGTATCGAAAATCATCTACTGTATCCCCATCCTTCATGGTGAACCTAATAGGGCATTTTGGAAGAGCTCACCCAACGGCCTCTTTAGCTCGAAAGTAGCTTGGCATAGCACTCGACAAAGGGCACAACGAAACGAGTTGCTAAGATATTGCTGGAATCCAATCCTCACACCTACTATCTCTTTATTCTGTTGGAGAGTTCTCAATGATCTCATTCTGATTGATGTCAAACTTCAAAGTAAAGGTTTTACATTGGCCTCCAAATGCCAATTTTGCCCGGGTAGTGAGAGTCTTGGCCATCTTTTCATTGAATGCCTGCTTCCTAAGAGGTTTGAAATTATTCTGTGGTCTCTTCAAGTTCAATGTGCCTCATACTGATAATATTCATCTTTTGCTTCTAAATTTGAAGAGGTTGACCGCACCCAGATGCAAGACTCACATTCGGATTATCGTTCCTTTACTTGTGTTGTAGTTCATTTGGTGTGCTCGAAATGACCTGAAACATAAGTCCCTCTCTTTCAACCCTCAAAGAACAATATGGAGAGTGAATAACTATATATTCGTGACTGTGAAAGCTAGGTTGTTGGGAGTTTCAAATTGGCGGGGCAATAGAAGTATTGGAGAAGAATACATCTTACCTATAATACATAAAGCTCAGCTGAGACCCATCTTGGTCAAATAGGTCACGCCACCGGTGGGGAGATTGAAACTTAATACTGATGGATCTTCTATTGGTAACCCAGGTATGGCGGGTGCAATGGGAGTTCTTAGAGATGATTTGGGGCATGTCATTTTTGCCTTCTTGTACCCATTAGGCCTTAAATCTAACTTATATGCGGAGACTGTGGCTGTGCAAAAGAGACTGGAAATTTGTGCCAAGAAGGGGCTGTCCAACATTATAGTTTAACTTGATGCTAAGGTGGCCATCCAAATGATTCAAGAAGTATGATGCTTTCATTGGTCTCTTGCCACCCTATTGGCAAAATTAGAGCACTTATTCCAGTATTGGCGGTCTCATTTGAGCATGTATTCTGAGAGGGCAATGCCGTGGCTGACCTCCTGGCTAAGCAAGTAGCTGCTTAACAATGTGAAGCTATTTGGCAACATCACGAGCTACCATTGAAGGCCAAGCAACTTTTGCAGCTGGAGGAGAGGTCCATGCCTTACGTCCGCAGTGAACTTAGTAGGATTGTGGGCTAAGCTTTGTGTATAATGTTCAACCCTTGTTTTCTTGTATAGTTTGCGCTAGTGCTTTCGATTTTTGCTTTATCCTTGTGATAGTTAAATTGGGAATTGTATCTCCCCTTTTGTTTTACTCATTCTCTCTTATCATGCAATTTGTAACTATTATTTGAATTTTATATATGGGTAGGGGTTCACTCCAAACCTCTCTTCATGACATTGACGACTTTTGAAAAAAAAAATATGCATATACATATGTATATGTGCTAAAAAGTTAAAGTAAAATGCATGAAACAATTATTATTGTTCCTCATATAAAACAAATACTCCTATTTTATTTTTTACTCTTGAATGATTATCTGACTTGATTGCATCAGCCTCACACATCTAAATCTAAATGGGGTTAAAATCTTTTTGCGCCCTGTGAAATATGAAATGACCAATTTACCTTCCAATGATTAGAAAAAAAAGAAAAAGAAGAAGTTGAAACGCCGTCCTATGTTCTTAAATTGTGGCTTACTGCCTCATCCCATCTATTTGAGTTGAATTTTACACTGCATAAATAAAAATATCCTCATATATATAAAAAATTATTTTATATCATTATGGTTTTCTTTTTATTTTTTTTATTTAATCTAAATTAAATAATTTCATATTTATAAAATACATAACATGTTTATATAAATTAATTACTATCTAATATTCATAAAATTATATACACATACATATAAAAAAATTATATATAATTATTTATAACATCCCTATCTACATTATACAAATTATATATTTCTTTTTCTTTTTTTTTCAATTTAAACTAAATAATTTTATATTTATAAAATATGTATGTATTTATATAAATTAAATACTATTTAATATTTATACAATTATATATACATACATATATATAAAATTATCGGAACTAAATAATTTCATATTTATAAAGTATATCACATATTTATATAAATCAAATACTATCTAATATTTATAAAATATTTTATACATGCATATATATAAAATCATATACATATAAAATTATACATATATACATACATATACGCATTTATATACATAAATATATAATATAAGTCTACCCTTTCCACCTACTTTCACTTCTCAAATGCCCCCAACTGCTGAAAACTGGCCAAATCTTGCCAAATCGGCCAATGGCCGCCACGGCCATCTGGCCTTGACGACCGTTCTATTTTTTTTTGCTTTTATTTTATGACGCGGAGCTTTGTTGGGTGGAGATTGGTGGATAGTATATAGTATATATATATGTACATATATATACATATATAAATATATTAAAAATTATTTTTTTAAATTAATTTCTACCGGCCGCCGCTGGCCGTTGAAAGCATCTGGCCACATCTGGTCAGTTTCCATGGCTGCCATGGCAGCCATATATATATATATATATATGCATATTATATAATATTATATTATTATAATATACATTATATAAATATTAATAAATATATTATAAGTATTTTTTATATTTTTTATAAATATTAAGTACTATTTTATTTGGAGTGTTCATTTAAGGAGTTCTTGGTTCTCTTTTTCACTCATTCAAATTTAATTTTTCTACAAATATTATACAGAATTAAAGAAAAACTCGAATTCTTGGCATTAGAAAATATACGAGCATGTATCAAAAAAGCAATATGCGACTTGAAGGTGATTTGTGTGCAAGATCCATCAACTTTAAAGTGATCCACCACGTATAAAACTTATTTGTATTTAGAGTTCCACAATAAATAAACAATACTATTTTATGTCATAAATTTGATTTATGAAATAAATTTAAAGATGCGGACATGAATTTTAAACTCAAAATGAATTAAAATCAATCTTGAGTCTAAATTAAAAGCTCAAAAAGTCTTTTGACATCTGCCTGAAAGGGAAGCATTTTCTCTTTAAAATTTAGGGCTTGTTCTCTTGGTATTTTCCAAAATATTTTCCAACTTCTAGGACAATTACAAAATGCATACATGCTTCCCAATTCGTTTTCTCAAAACACAAAATTTTAATATCCCAAAAATCCTCACAATTCAATTTCAAAATACACTACCCCCTCAATTTTCACTCTACTTTTCACATCACTCAATCGTTTATCACTCTCCACTTCACTCATATATATACACATACACACATATATTTAAATATATGAAAATATTAAAATTTTATGAGTTAAAAAATCCTAAAACTTATATTTACAAATTTAATTAAAATAATTATAAAAAAATTAATGTTAATAAATAATGTATTTACTAAATAATGTATTAAATTAATTAATTAAATAATTTCTTAATTATATTTAATATTTAATCTATTAATTAAATATTATATTTATTCATTTAATAAATAATTTAAGACATTTTAATTCGATATAATAAATAAATCAATCTTCCTAAAACAAAATAATTTTCACTAAATATCAATCTTCACATTTTATTTAAAATTATAATAAAAAAATTTAATTCTAGTATGATATTTATTCATACATAACTTGTAAATAATAAATAGTTAAATAATTATATTTAATTAACAAACAATACTTGGTTTATAATTAATGTATAATAATTATTTTTTTATATAAGTTGATATTAACAATTATGATATTAGTCAACTTTTTATAATTAAAATATATGACTCACAAATAATTAATATTTATCAATAAATACTTTATTTCAAATAATGCACTATTTGCTAATGTTAAATTTATAAAAATATAAGTATCAAAATAAATCATCATTTGAATTAATTACATATCATTTTATTACAATTACATATATATATATATATACACACATATCATCCAACAATAAATACACATACATATATTACATTTAAAAAAAATTAATTTTATCTTATAAATCCAACAAAACTATAATTGATTTGATATCAAAAGTAAAGTTTGTCTTCCCCCAAAGTATAAAGAAACAAACAATTCGTTTTCAAATTATTTTTCAAATTTTCCCAAAACAGAAAGAAACATTGGGCACATTTTTCAAATTTTCTTCAAAAAGTTCATTCTCCCGAAATATTTTCTACAATTCACTCAAAATGCAAGAGAACAAGCTCTCTACTTTTTCTTTCAAAATATTATTAAAAAATTTAGTCACTTCATATCATTACATCAATCAAATTATATATATATATATATATTTATATCTCCCAATCATTAATTTAACATAAATATATATTTTTAAATATTATACCACTATATATAAAAATAATATATAAAACTTGATGTGACATTGATAATCTTGCTAGTAAAATTTACCTTTTTTTTAAGAATAAAATTTGACATATCTTTGCTCTTTTTCAATATTCTTCCAAAACTCTTAAATGCACAACGAAACACTGCCTTAATATTTTCACATTTTTTGGATCTTTTAATTATTTCTAACATACAAAGATCAAATTCAACTACAAGAAGACCCAATACTTCACAAGTTTTCAGTTATTCTTCTCATATTGCTACTTTGCTAGTTATGTGAGTAAAAGATCGCGCCACCCCGCGCCCAATTCAATAAGTATAGAGGAGTGCGTTAGGTTTACTCAGAGTCATATCCATTAAATCATACAAATGATAAACTCTCCGCATTAGGAGCTCTAATAAAGATCTCATTTTATTCCTTACATACACCCAATCAACGTACGCGGTACACTTTTCGCCACTCGTGTAAGCTCTTTCTCAGTGGCTAACGTCTCGTTTGTTTTCATTTTTCTTTTCAAAATAAAAATAAAGAATTTTCACTATATACATCATTTTCTTAAACATTTTTATTTTTAAAATATTCTTTATTACATTCTCTCCCCATTTTCATCCCCTATTATTACCTTAATCATTTTTTATCTTTTCAATACTTCCATACACCATTCTTAACAAAAATATTACAAAATTCGAATTTAAATTATAATATTATTTTTTCAAACAATCACACATCACATCATCAATTTTCCAATCAAAAACTACACTACTTTTAATACGAAAACATCCAACATCTAAATACGTCTCATTTTCACACTTATATAAATCTATAATTTTCTACAACACATCCAAATAAAACTTCATTTTCAAACCCAACTATCCTAACTAATTCTTCACTAGAAAATGAAAATGGCTCTAGAAAATAAAACCAAACGGACAGTAACTTAACCTCCCACTCTTGGTATGAGTTATAAAATCAGGCATGTCTCCTAAGTTTGGAAGAAGTAAATTTCAATTAACAGTAATTCGGTATTTTTAATTTTTTTGAATTAATCACGGGATACGTCATGCGACAATAGTTTATGTTAATTAGCTGCTTACGATCCGCTGCCGTTCTTACCACTTACGACCGGATTGATGGAGTTTTCTTGATGTCAACCTTAGCTGCATTAATTGTGTTTGTTTTAGGTCAACGACCATCAAGAAAGAAGAATCTATCTTAATTTAATTTGAGGTGAAGATCGACAATCATCGTCATTTTATATTATGTTAATCCCCAATAAATTGTTGTTGAATGCGACGGTAAGAGTATTATTATCGATCTATGTATAATATTAATTATTAAATAATAATAGTCTGTGAATTGCATGTCGCTCCCTCCTCAAATATTTTAAACTTTTTGGGAATCGCAATAGATTTGAATGTATTGCAACAATTATTCGAAGAAGACAATACGTTTCATAAGAGATTATTCTGTGAGATACATATATTCAGATGAAATTTCATATCCACTCGAGTAAAAACCGTACATCCAGACACAAAGAGAATTAATATAATTTTATTTGACTTTCTTTTCATTACTTCTACAATTGACCCTAGTAACTAACTAAAATTCAAATCCCTCAAATCGGGGGAGCTCAAGCAAAAAGAAAACAAATGTACAGTAAGGGAAAAAGTCACTAATTGAAACCTTGGCTTGCTCGTTTCAATGTTTCAATGCTTAATTAGCAGACAAGAATAAAATGCTGACATTACATTACGATTTTATTCTTTCATTTTATTTTAATATTATATTCACACTCTATAAGTTATAAATGTATTTCTATATTATTTTTTTTTATATCTATCTATACTATTATATATAGCATTGTGGCGTGAGACCCAAAAATGTGCAATTTTGACCAAATTCTAAATTATTAGAATTTTGAGTTTTTTTAAAGAAATTTAAAAAATACTTGTTGGTTATTAAATTTGATATTATTTATTCTATTTAAAAATTTCTATATTTTTAAAATTATTTTCTTGATTAGAATAAATTGTTCTCTATTTATCTCCAATACCAAAAAATAATTACATTTTATCTACAAAATTTCTTTAATATCTATACTCTCAGTATGTGGAAGATTTCTTTATCATTTGAACTCTATAATTTGATAAATTTTTTCATAATTTTTTCCCCTTATCTTTAGTAACTAATTTGTATTTATACTACTATAGATAGAGTATTGTGGAAGTCATTTCATTGATATTCTCAATTTCTTGCATTTTTTCACTTGATTCTTCACTTGCCTGCCTCTTTATTTAATTTCTAGCATCTCTTCACTTTATTTGTGTGTCTATTTCTTCTTCTTCAAATTATTTATTCTTTGTTTGATTTTGTTGTTCACTTATTTTACTTTTTGTTTATTTTATGTATGTTACATGATGCGAGAGATTTTTTGAAATTTAATACTATAATTTTCTTTTCAACCATAAATAAAGTCTATCATTTAACTTTTATTTTTTGTTAAATTTGTAGAACTTTTGCATCTTTTTGTTGATTACTTAGTTTAGTTATCAATTCATTTATTTAATTTTTATTTTTATGTTTAAATTCTCTTTTTGTTCATTTAAATTTATAATTTTACAAGATAAGATATATTAATTGCTCTTAATATTTTTCAATTTTGTTTCATTTTTATTAGTTTTACATTTTTTTTACTTCAATCATTGATAGATTTTATCATTTAATTTTTATTTTATTCAAATTATTGTACATTTAATATCCTTTTACTCATTCTTCGAATCAACTTATCAATTTATTTGTTAAATTTTGTATTTATTTTTAATTTCTTTTTTTTTTGTTCATCTAAATTTATAATTTTGTAGGATGTTATATTCTTTGATACTAATATGTTTAAAATTTGTTCACTTTTTGAATATTTATAATTTTAGAAGTATGTTGTTTGATCTTTATTTTTATTAATATATATTTAATTATAAATGTATAAGTATGTATAATTACTCTTTTTACAAATTTTATATACTACTTCATCAATATATATATATATATTTAAATCTTTTTTAATCTATTAAAAAATTATGAGATGGTAATATCAATAGAAAATACACACATTAATTTTTTAAGTTTACAACACTAGACATTATTTAATCCATCAAGATATATATTCAATTTTATTTTTTTTATTTTTTTAAATTTTGATTGTTTGAAAGATTAATAACTTTTTTTGTTAGTCACTTTTTTTTTTCCTATTTGCGGAATATATTTAAATCTTTTTTAATCTATTTAAAAAAAATTATGAGATGGTAATATTAATAGAAAATACACCCATTAATTTTTTAAGTTTACAACACCAGACATTTTTAATCCATCAAAAAATATATCCATTTTTTTATTTTTTAAAATTTTGATTATTTGAAAGATCAATAACTTTTTCTATTATTCATTTTTTTCCCCTATTTATGCAATATAATATGACAATCTGCTTATTTTTATATGAAAAAAATTGAGAATGAACATAATAATTTTTTTATATTTTATTTAAATTCTAATTTCATTCTCATATCCTATCAATAACTCCTATTTTTAAAAATTCGATTTTAAGTTTATAATTACTTTATGGACTTACTATAATTTTAATTTTGGTTACTAATGTTAGAACTCTTTTCTTCACTTATCGATAATTAAACTATAAGCCAAATTAAATGATTTCTATTAACTTATATTCTAATATTAATTTTAATTTTATAATTATTTTATATAATTATTTTAATTTTTTAAAATTTAAATTATGTTTATCCTTACTATCATAGTTTTGTCTTGATTTAATTAATTATTAATCAAAAATTAAAATTCAATAATTTTTTTTAAAAATTCTTTTATAGCCAATTTATTATCGACTTATTTATGTTTTAACTTTTAATTTAAAATGTACTCATCATCTTTTAAGTCTAAAGTAATATTAAATTATAATTTTAAGTTTTTCTTCCAATAACTTTTAAGCCATCAATCTTGTGCTCTATATCCTTTTCATATATTTTTATTTTTTAATGCAACTATCTGTTAGTTTTTTATTGCATTATATTTTCTTCTTTTTAGTAAAGTATATAATCATATACATAGACTTTTATCTTTTGAAGTTTTGAATTTTTTTTATCTTTTCGCTGAATAATTTTAAAGTTTATTTTTCATGACATCATGTATCTGAGATGTCTTTATATGTTTCAATCTTTTGGATACTAAATTTAAAATTTTATTAGAGTAATATATAATTTTACTCATTACTTGAATATTTTTTTATAATATTTTTATATTTAATTATATCTGTAATGCAATAATTATATTAATATATAGTAATTTTATAATTATAGCAGGCATGGGGCATCAAAGTGGGTCCCGCGGAATCCGCCTCATGTCGGGGCAAACTGAATCCACGCGGCGCTCTCAGAAGGGCGCCGCCTGACGGACCCATATAACGACTCCAACTCGTTGCTGCCACTAATCTCCACACCGATGGACATTCCTCCACTGGGGTCTTTGCTCTTTTCTTTCGTTTACAGGCTTGTTTGGTGCGCAGGAAAATACACCTAAACCTCTTTCCTAGACTAGTGGTTCATACTGTTGATCAACTTATTCTTCAATTTGAGAAGGGTGATTGATGATCAAGGTAGTTGAAAGTATGGTGTGTTTTTTTTTTTTTTTTTTTTCGGTCTTTTTGTTTTCAAAAAGAGAATTATTATTGATCTTCAACTACTCACGTGAAATTGAACTCAAAATTTGATTTGGTCATTAAAATTTACTATTAAATTATATATTTATGATTTTATTATGATATATCACACAATACAAAAAAGAATAGAAGATAAATTTTATAAAAATGTAACAATGAAACAATAAATATAAAATCTAATCTTTATTCATAACGAAGATGTAAATACTAATTGCGTTGTTTATGATTGATGAGTAAGCTTTTACCACTCGTGATTTTTTACATTCTATGAGTACAAATAAAAATTCTTTAAAACAGTAATTTTTATGTGTTAATTATTTAATTAATATTAAATGCATTATATGTACATGTTGCCTATTGTGCGCCAAAAATATTAAATATCTATTAATTATGTATTATTTACGTATTATATGTTCAATCGATACGTTAGATCTATATAGTTTCTTAGTTAATTTATGGGAGTATAAAAAAGGAGCTATACTACTCATCTTTAGATGAATGTTGTTATTAAAGAAAGTGTTTTTATCTTTATTTATTAATAAAAAAGTAGAAAATTGAGAGTCCAATTAATTGCATCTAGAAGGGTCATTTTTTTGTTTTATAATATTTCAAAAATAAAAAATATATTTGTGCATCCCATTTTCAACAAAAAACATCATTTTTTTTCACATATCTATACTATTATCAATTATAGAAGAGTCTTTTTTTATTTTATAAAATTTCAAAAATAATAAATATATTTGTGCATCAATTTTCAATAAAATAACATCATATTTTCTTGTTCTTATAATTATACCATAATTTTCAAACCTAAGATATATACCAATTTTAAAATAACTAAAATTCAATTATTAATTAAATAATAATTTTTTGTCCTTCCAAATTAGTCTAGTTTTATGGATCTTCCAATTTTCCCCGTAACACTTTTCTTTCCTGCCGAACACGCCCTAACATTGATTCCTAAAATCCCAAGGAGCAATCCAACTATAAATATAGATCGCCTGCACCAATTTTGGGAAGGAAATTGCCAACAGAATCCACGACACACTCTCTCTCTCTCTCTTCCAACGTCCTCTTCCCTTCGCCTTTCTCTCTCTTTTCTTAAGAATGGCTCCAACTTTGAATTCAATTACCAATTCTACAAAAACCATTAAGTTCCTCTACAGTTACGGCGGCAGAATAGTCCCTCGCCCCACCGACGGCGTGCTCCGCTACGTTGGCGGTTACACCCGGCTTCTATCGGTCGATCGTTCCGTTACCATTTCAGGTAATCTCGCTGTTAATTTCTCCGTATTCTATTTTGTTTTTATGCACTTCTGTGGGAAATATTGAGGTTATTTTGGATTTTTTTTTTTCGTTCTATTGTACACAGAGCTGATGGTGAAATTTGGGGAATCGTGTGGATACTCCATGGATTTGAAGTGTAAGCTGCCGACTGAAGAATTGGATATGTTGATCTCAATCAAATCGGAAGAGGATCTCAGGAATGTGATCGAACTGTATAAAATAATATAAAAATAAAAATATTATAAAAAATATGGTCAACTAATGAGTAAAATAAAATATTAACCCACCATATCAAATTTTAATATTTAAAAATTTAGAACATATAAGGCATCAAGTAATATAAAATCTTATATATATATATATATGATATTATCATGTGCTTGGTGCGATGCACAGAAAATAATTGAAATATTAAAATATTTTATCTTGTACTAATATTCATTTTAATTCATGTTATTAAAAATAAAAAATAAATATTTCATTAAAAAATATTAAATTTAAAAAATTATTTATATTTAAATATATTATATAATATTAGCAAGTTCTAACTCTAAATTTATAAATTATATATACATTTTTAATTAAGATAATACAGGTTTAAAAAACAGATGTGAAAAAGTGAGAAGAAAGTGGAGCAAAATAAATTTATTCAATATATTTTTAAATTATATATACAAACTTCAATATGACAAGTATGCAAACAAATTAATGTTTTAAACAAAGTCTTTTCGTACAGTCTCCTACTAATCTTGAAGTTATATAATTATAATTTTTATGACACTTGATGTATTAAAAATGAATTGTTCGTCAATAGACTAATTATATGATTATTTCATTTATAAAAACAACTTATATTGGGCATGTAATATATTAAAAGCTAAAATATATCTTAAACAATAATACTTGATATAACTTTAATAAGTAGAATTTATTTGTTTTGAGTTGTTTTATCAAAAATTATCAAATAATATATATAATACAAATATCATAAAACAATAAATAGACTTTTTATATTCAACTCAATGTATACGGACATTTCACTATTTTATTAATTTCTTTTATAAAAATAAAATGCACAACTAATTTAATATGATAATTAGTCTCATTCAGATGCTCTTGATTTAACACTATTAAATCCTAAGTATTAACATTTGCATATACGAAAATCTTCTTTTAGATGTGAATTCTTATTAAGCAAAAATATGCAAATAAATGCATGCACTATATAATATTGCAATGTGCAAATAACTGTACTTAAAAACGAAATATTGCTGGCATTGATTATTTAATTGATTCATCAATTTTTTTTTTAAATATGCTAATGGTATATTTATTTTTCCTGTAATTTTTAAAATAATAGAGAATAAGCTCTTAACTATTATCTTTTTTAAAAAGATAAAGGTTTTGGTTGAAATTTTTGATGACATAAAAATGATGTTGCATGAGATCTTTTTTGAAAATCAATATTGTATTAGACTTGTGCTATAGGAATGTGTTTACATAGAGTCAGAGTTGGAGTTATAAACACGACTGTCTAGATTCTTTTTTACTTTGACAGTTGGTAGGCTTATGCTTACTTGGGTTGAAAAACCCATCTTGAGTGTACTTAAATTGGTGGGCTCATCAGCCTCATTTTATTTAATTAATTTGATCTTTTATTTTTATCTATTTTACCCTTAGGGTCTTAATTTGTCATGTCAAAAGATAAAATTAAGAGTTTATAGTTATTATGAGAAGTAATTCATATATTTGAAACAAATTTTAAATTCAAATCAAGCCATTAGTATATACCATATATGGTTTTAGCCAAAAGTACTTTGCATATCTAAAAAAGATTATTTTAAGAACAATTAAATTTTGAAAACTCTGCTAATTTGTAATTATTTACCAACTAATATAAAATTATTCGTATTAAAATTTCAAATCTTTTATAATGAAAACAATGATTTAATAATCCATAAAAATAGATGTTTATCCTTCTCATAAAGAATGGGTAAATTATAATTTTTTTAAGAAAATTATGATATTTAAAAAGTAATCTTAGTTGTTAAGAATTTTTTTCCTTATAAAATATATTTAACGTAAAATGTTTGAAAAGTTAATTTTTTAGAAAGTATTATAAATAAAAAGCAAAAAGCTAGCTAATTAATTTAAACTTGTTAAAGTAGATGATGTATATTTATAATATTCAATTTTTTATATGTATATAATTAGAAGTGTACAAATCGGATAGCTTATAAATTTACTAAATCTGTTATGAAGAACTGCATAATATTTCTTCATTAATTTAACAAAAAATTAGAATAAATTTAACTTCTTAGCGAAATTACTACCCTAAATTTATATAATACGCATAGATCTCAAATTTATTAAGATTTTAAAATAAACGAGAAAAAGTAATAAAAATGGAGCAAAATACTTATAAGTAATTTATATATTTTTCATTTATCTATTGATAAAGAACATTTTTTTTAATATGATATCTATACTATTATATATAGCATAACGATGTGGAATTGTAATTGTGCCTTTTTTATCAAATTCTTTATTCTTATACTTTTGAATTTTTTCATTAAATTAAAAAATTCTCTTTGGTTGTTAATTACTCAACTTTATCTAAGAAAATTCAAAATTTATTTAAATAAGTTACAACTTAATTTAAATTTACATACAATCTATTTTCTTGATTGACTACTAGATAAACTATTACAACTGATAAAATTTTTTCATTTTTATTGAGATATTCTAACTAATAAACTTGCATTTTGCAGTCTAGTAATATAGTATCAAATCAATTTGCTGCATGTGATCTAGAATCTTATTGAATAAAAGATTTAGTATTATCTTTTTCGGATTACGTGTATTAGTGGGATAATATAAAAGATTTTCAAGTAGTTAAGGTTATCTTCTATTTCATATACTTATACAAAGAGGTCGTGAGACTTAATACAAATATTATAAGGAAATGCAAATTTTTCAATGAAATTTTGAGAGGGAAAGTCAAAAATTTTCATTGTGAAATAGATTTTTTTCAAGTAATTTCTAGCAAAATTCTGTTGAACTTTTACCAAAAAAAAGTTTGGCAAATTTTCAATCGGATATTCCATTGACACGTTATTTTTTGAGTTAATGTTTTCTTCTCTTTTGACAAATTTTTATTGCAAACTTCATAGGAAAGTTATATTATTCAAATTCATTAATTCTCTATTTTTCAAATTTTAATATTTCATTTTCATTTTTATTTATTAAAATATTTGTATCCTGTACCTTGATATGAATTCATAACTTGAGACCTTAATTATCTTACGTTTTAATTATAATATAGTTCTATCATTATTTATATTTTACAAAAATTTAGATCCTGTGCTTTAACATGAAATTATAATATATATAATATAGAAATATTTTTAAGTTTTACTTAATATTAATATACTATATTATTTTTTTATTTTAATTGATATTATTTGATGTTAATAATGAACTGTTCAAACAATATCTTTCAAAAAAATAATAGTATTTTATTAATTAAAATATAAAAAATAATATTATATTGATAAAAACACAATAAATTAATTGTATATTTATAAATTTATTTTATTTAATTTAATTGAGTGAACATACATAGCATGAAGTTTATACTAGTTATATATAAACACAAAAAAAGATAATTTTTATGTGCACATAATTAAAAGAAATAGAGAAATCAGATAGTGTGAATAACAGTAATGAATTCTATCTTTCATTCTATACGAGAAATTAATTAAATTCAACGACTTAGAAAAAATTGTATATTTTAAATAATCATACTATTCTAGGCACATTGTTGAAAAACAAAACATACATAGATACTTTTTTTTACCTAGAGATCTAAATTAAAAATTTTATAATTAAATAATAGTAAAATTAAAATTCTATATCCAAACTTCTTTTGAATTTTAAATTTATGTGATGAGACAGAATCCATGATTTTTTATATTTTGAAGTTATCTAATGAGATAAAAAATCGATAATTTTAGATAAATACAATCTATGATTTTAGTTATAACAGATAAGTTAGTATATTAAAGTAAATCTAAACAATAAATCAACAACAAATTAAATTTTTTTAGTTAATTAAAAATTCAAGATTCCAAGAAGTCAACATTTGGCCAAAATCAGGCAATTAGATCAACACAAAATTTTATTATATGTAATAGTATAGATTATGAAAAAAATAAATTTCAAAATTATTCAACAAGAAATTAAAAACAAAATATTCAAAACTTTCAAAGATAAAAGCCTTTAAGATTATAATTTACTCTAAAATAGAAAATATTGCAACAAGAACTTAAAGATAGTTGTGTTGAAAAGTAAAAAACATATGAGAGTATAGAACGCAGGATTAAAGGGTTAAAAGTCATTAGAACAAATTTAGAAGTGTAACATTTAAGAATATTTTAAACTATAAAAAGATTACTATATATTAGGTTAAAAGTTAAAATATATAAAAATTAATAATAGTCTAAAAAATATAAAAATGTCTTATTTTATTTTAGTTTTGATTAAATCAACCAAATTAAGACAAAATTGTGATAGTCTAGATAAAAAAAAATCAAAATAAATCTATATAATAGTTAAAAATTTCAAAATGATATTAGAATATAAGTTAACAAAAAAAATCTATTAATTTGACTCATGACTTAGTTATCATGTAAGTGAAGAAAAAAAGCATGCATTAGTAATAAAAATTTAAAATAATAATAAATAATAAATAATTACAAACTCAAAATAAATTTTAAAAAAGGAACTGATGAAATGATATGAGGATTAAATTAAAATATCAGAAGAAAATGTAGACAAAGTGTACTATTATGTTTATTATCAGAATTATTATTATTTTTTATAAATGTAATTGGATATCTTCATAATACTGCATAAATAGTAGAAAAAAAAGTTAATAGAAGAAGTTGTTAATCTTTCAAACAAATTTTTGATCAAGGATTTTTCAAACAAATTGAATTTAGAAGAATAAAAAAATAAACTTAGATTTATATATATATATATATATATATTAATGGGTTAAATTATTTCTATTGTTATGAACCTAAACAATTTAATGAGTGCATTTTCTATTGACACTATCATCTCATAATTTTTTTAAATAGATCAATGTAGGTTTAACAAGCATATACATATATACACACCATTATATATAGCACAACGTTGTGGAATCCATAATTATATAATTTTAATTCTAATTGTACAATTTTGACTAAATGTCGAACTTTTAAAATTTTGAATTTTTTAATTCAGTTGAAAAATTTTCATTAGTTGTTTATTTACTTTTATATTTCATTTTGATACGATCAACTTATTTGTTATAACTAAAATATAATGTTGTGTTTATCCAAAATTGCAATATAGATTTATATCTCATAAGATAATTTAAAAAATATCTATAATCATATTTTGTCTCACTAAATAAGTTTATAATTTAAAATATATTTTATAAGTATCATATTAAGTACTATTATCACAAATCCTGTCTTATAAATTTAATTTATCACAAGATTAATAGATAAATATTTTTTTATTTTATATATAAATTTTGTTATTCTATAATTATTCTTTTTATATTTTATTTCTCCATTATTTGTCATAAAATTATATATTTTAATTGTAGGACTTTTTTCCTCAATTAGCATAATATAATGATATTTTTTTTCATTTTAATTAATTTAAAGTTCATTTCGTAGAAAATTTTTAGTATTTTTTTGAAACACATCTTTATATTATTTTGTTTTGTTTTTATTCTAAATTAATTAGATACTTTTCTAATATATTTAAATATTTTATCAATATTATTACTTTATTATTTTCTAAATATTATTTAAAATTAAAATTCTTATGACTAACTTAGGATTTTAATTTTAATATTACTTAAAGTATTGACATGCAATACTTTTTCTATTTTAATTAATTATATTCTATATATTTTTTTTCAATACTTTTTTCAAATATTTTTGTATGTTCATATAGGAATTTATATTTGATATTGATTTTTATTTTACTATTATTTTAGTTGTAGCTCTCTCTATTTATCTAGATTAAAAAGATTAGATATACTTCATATTTTAATACTATACTTTGAATAATATGATGTTATGAAATATTTAAGAATATTATAATTTTATTAAGTTGTTGAAATTATTCCAATTTTCTCATCAAATGAATGAAAAAACACTATAAAAAAATATTCATTAAATTAATTAGCATTTGATTTGTAGCACTCCCTCTCAGGATTGCACTCAAGTTGAGGTACTACCATTTTAGTTTTAATCTTAAACCATAACAAGTAATTGACCCATAAGAAAAATTTTCAAAACTTATTAGAGACAATAGCAAACTTCAACTTAAACAGACATTGACAAAATACTAAATACATGCCATGGTTCATTCCTTAACACTCAACAAAACATATACATACCTTTAGGTTATCATTGTAAATCCTGACATATCACAACATTTCAAAATCCAAACTTAACATTCAAATGATTCCATGTATATATATATTCAAACACCCGATCTATTACAAAATATGTTCAAGTCCAAGCTAGAGGTTTGAGTTCGTCATCTATTCCTATCTCAGAAATCAAAATAGTACAAGGAAGGAAAGTCCTAAGGACTTTGTGAAGGAGAAGAAAATGATAGGGTTCAAAGGAAAGATATAGAGATAGAACAATTGATGAACAATTCAATAACAAGCAAGAGTTTTTAACATGAATCAATAGAGTACATAACACACATAATATCGAATTTATTAGACTATTGGTCATTCCAACCTGATTACTCCTAGATCAAATTATAATTGCTAGTACCAAGCATCGATATAGCATCATTAAAATTTTCTTATTGCTCCATTACTCAAGCACTCAGCTCAGCGAGTAATAATTTATTATAAGGCATAGCTAGTCACATGCTGGATCCTGTCACTCACAGTTTGCTACCTCCAGTTACCTATAAATCAGGATCGTAGGTGGGTATTAGTTAGAAGATATGTCTCTATTGTTCTATGTTGCCTGGCTGTATTTCAGACCTAGCTTGTGGTGACCCCACTCGGGACATCACCCTAAGTGGAAAAGCCATCAATTTAAGCTTGAAATCTAATCACATAATAGCTAGAAAACTTGAAATTTAATCATTTCAAGGTAAAACGAATCACACTAACCCAAAAGATCACTCCATAAAACATAACATATACAATCCTAATATCTCATATTTGTACAACTTTTACATAATATCTTTTTGACAACAGTCTTGATTAGGAGGAAACCACATGTACAACCATACCCCCAATCTATTACAAAATGACTTTCAACCAGGAGAGTGATCTTTTGTCTTTCAGTTCGACCTGTCTGGGAAAAATAAAAGGGTAACAAGAAGGGTGAATCTTAAGGATTCAATGAGGAAAATACATATTAGAAGTTGGAAAGAAATAATGAATTGCAACAATAAATAACAAGACCTTTGATAACAATTTAGATGATCAAATCATGACTAATAGGAATTAATTTTTAAACTTGAGAGAATATGAAGCATATGAACATTTAGCAGACTTTTTGGCATTCTTTCTTATAGCTCCTTGATCAATATAAAATAACAATGAATAACATTTAATTTGAACACAAGAACTTTCCCTTATCTCTCCATTTTCTCGAGCATACAGCTTGGCATGTAACAATTCACTTTTATTGCATGGTCAACCGTAGGCCAAATCCTACCACTCATAGTTTGCTACTTCCAGCCACCTATAAGTCAAGATCTTTGGTGGGTACTAGCTAAAAGACCCATCATTGTCGGTCCGTTCTGCCCTGCTGTCTTTCTGGACTTAGCCTTGGGCCCAACTTCTTGTGGCATCCTTTAAAGTGAAAACTTTCCAAGGGTATCCCCATGGATGGCACAATACAATGCCAACAGATAATAATTCACTTTTAGGCAATAACACGAACAATATTCAATAATGGTAGGCAAGACCTATTCCAATAACAAGATACGTGAACAATTAGGAGAATTATTAACATAATTTGGTCTACTAGACCATTTCAATATCACTTTTACAATCATCAAGATCAAGGGGGTGAGCTAATAAGGCTGGAGTTTAAGGGACAGAATTTGACAACATGAAGAGAGTTTTGAGCACTGGAACAACAAAGACAGTTTTGATGTCAAAGAATGACCCTCATAGGGGTGTTCAAATAAGATATTAGATAATGAAATAAAATAAATATCAAACAATAACCTTAATAGGGATACTTAACTCAGATAACAATTAACATTTTAGATTTTCAAACACATTGTAGATTCTAAACAAACAAAGTATGGTACAGAAACAGAAAATCCACACAGGGGTTTATCACAATTACAGATAGATAGAAAAAGGTGCCAGAATGGCATACCATTACCTTTAAAAACCTCAGAAGGCAGCTACAGTCAATGGCCTACTGATCCGTAGCTTTCTGCTCCTCATCACCTAACCACGAGAGTGATTCATTTATCAAAATTCAAATTCAATCAGGATAACCTTCAATAATCATAATTTGCTACAAACTATCTATCAAAGGTTAATAACTACCCAATTAATTCAGTATTAGAACTCACCTAGAATTATCATCTAGGAAATACACTAATCATACTACCAACTCAATATAAATTACAGGGTTCTTAACAATACGAGCTCTAGATATAATCAATTCAATTCCATATCGGTATTCTAGAAGTAATAATAAATCAATTAATTCAATAACCTAATTATTATCATTTAGGTCCAATTTTCTAAATTTAGGGTTTTCTTCCAGCTCAATTAACTCAATAATTCCCTAATTATCACATTTGACACAATTCTAGGGTCCAAAATTCCAACATCAACCATGAATGTAACATTTGTAGTACTTGATAAAATTCAGAATTGATTATTCGAAGGTACAAGGGTTATAAGTGAATGAAAATGTATAAAAACCCCAATTTGAAAATCAATCTTTTACCCAAAAACACAGAATCAGGACCTCAAAATCATGAATCAATCACACCACCACAACCATTATGATGAGGAGAAGTTGTATTTGGGCACCCTGTCATCAACAGCCAGTCGCAGCTCGAAAATGTCAAAATTACCACAATTCACCTCCTTTCTTCCTCTTGAGTCCAATGGTGCTTTTAGTTTTTTATTTTGAGGCCTGGAAGACCTTTAGCTATTGATTACAGCCCCAAACCACCTTCTCACTATCGCACCTCTAAGCTTAGTTTCCATCGTCACCGCTATGTTACTCCTCCATGCAAGGTTACAAAAGTGATGCCCAAGTCAAGTTCTCCCAGTCAGGTTGCCTAGAAAGCTCCTCCAAAGCAGCCTCATTGCTGATCGTGTTCCTCTACCATTGGCTAAGTGTTGATTTTTACAACTAGGTCTCTTTGCCGGATTTAGTTTTGTGCATGGGGTAGCTAGAGGTTGCTAGGACTAAAGGGAGATAGTTGATAAGGTTGGGTAATGGTGAACTCACTGGGAATGGTTTTCGATGATGGTGAGTGAAGAGAGAAAAGAGAGATGTCACGGTAATGGTGAAGAAGGAATAGTGAAGGAGAAATGGTGAAGAATGAAGAAACATTTATTTTATAAAATATAACTTTTTAAAATTGCAATTTAGTCCTTAGCCTTTGTTATTTTGTTCAAGTAAGTCTTCTATTTAATTAGAATAGCATCTTGACCCTAGTTGACTCAGGAGATTCCATGCAAGCCCTAAATTTAAATTTTTGTTCAATTAAGTTTTTGAAATTTACTAATTGGCCCCAAAAATTTAAATAAAATAATAGTAAAATTTAAATTCTATAAAGCATTAAATTTTGGGGTGTTACAAACCTCCTCCTCTTAAGAGAATTTGGTCCCAAGATTTTTACCTAAATACTAAAAATGTTTAGGGTATCACTAGTGCATGAGATCTTCTCACTCCCATGTTACTTCTTCCACATTGTGGTTGCACCGTAATACTTTCATTTGGGAAATCTTTCAATTCCTAAGTTCTCAAAATTATCAATCTAAAATGCATATTGGCTATTCTTCATATGCCAAATCACCTTTTAACTGCACATGCTCAGGTGAAATGATGTGAGAAGGATTAGGGTAATATTTTTGAAGTTGTGATACATGAAGATGTTATGTATCCTCACCAATTCCTGGGGTAACACATAATGGTAAGCTACTGGCCCAATCCTTTCACATATCTCATACGGCCCAACATACCTCGGATTGAGCTTTCTGCTTTACCAATTCTTCTAATTTCTTTCCCCAAGGATATCTTGAGAAATACTCTATCACCAACTTCGAACTCTAAATCCTTCTTTTGAGTATCCATATAACCGTTTTGCCTATCCTGAGCAACCTTAATCCTCTGTTTAATTATCTGCACTTTTTTAATAGTTTCTTGAATTAGCTTAGGTTTTATGGTGCTTGGTGACTTGTCAGTACTGCCTCAATATTCTTATAAATCCCAATGTACTGGTGATCGGCATTTCCTATCATACAAAGCTTCGTATGGTACCATTTGAACAATAGATTGATAGATGTTGTAATAAGCAAACTTGATCAAAGGGAGATGTCAAATCCAACCTCCTTCGAAGTCCAAAACACATGCTTGAAGCATATCTTGCAATATTTTGATAACTCTTTCTGATTGCCCATTTGATTGTAGATGAGCTATAGAATTGAACCACAGTCGGGTTCCCAAATGCTTCTGTAGACTCTTCCATAGTCTTGAAGTAAACTTTGGGTCTCGGTTTGACACAATGCTGGTGGGGATTCTAAGTAGTCAGACTATCTCTTTTATGTACAGCTCCGCTAACTTCTCAATATTATACTGTGCTCCAACTGACAAGAAATGTGCAAACTTGGTCAGTCGATCTACTATAACCTAAACACTATCATATCCAATCCGAGCCATTAGCAAACTAGTTACAAAATCTATCATGACCTATTCCCATTTCCAGTTAGAAATAGGGAATGGTTGTAACAACGCTAACGGTCGTTGATGTTCTATCTTTACTAATTAACAAGTCTAACACTTTTGCATATAGTCCACAACGTCTCTCTTCATACCATGCCACTAGAATTATTTCTTTAAGTCTTGGTATATCTTTGTACGCCATGGATGAATCATGTATCACATTTTGTGTGCCTCATTTAGCAATCTTGCTTTAATCCCTTTTAGCACATATATCCTTTTATAGTACAGAAAGGCACCTTGGTTATCGAGGCCGAATTCAAACTCTTCAGAATTTTCAAGCATCCTCTTTTATTTTGACATCCATTCATCTTAGTCTTGAGCTTGTTGAATTTCTTCTACAGTTTAAGCTATACTTTCACTTTTGTAACCCAAACCTATTATTTTAGTCTCAACATGGCACTCGTGTTTTGGCTTTCAAATGTTTCTACTACGTGTAAATGTGCTAACCTAGCTTTCTGACTCAATGCATCTACAACTACATTTATTTTTCTAGGGTGGTAGATAATGGATAAATCATACTCTCCCAAAAATTCCATCCACCTATGTTGCCTCATGTTTAAATCTTTCTGTGAATGTTAGTACTTGAGGCTTTTGTGGTTTGTGTATAATTCAAATGTTGCTCCATATAGATAATATCTTAACTTCAATGATGTGAAAATGACCGCAGCTAGCTTCGGGTCATGAGTAGGGTAGTTTTCTTTGTGGGGTTTCAATTTCCTAGATGTATCAACGATTACACGCCTCTTTTGCATCAACACGCATCCCAATCCCTTATTGGAAGCATCTGTGTATACCACAAAGCCCTTTAGGTCGTCTGGAAGAGCTAAGACTGAAGCCATAGTAAGATGATGTTTGAACTCTTGAAAGCTTTTCTCGTAATCATCATTCCAGTTGAAAGATTGATCCTTCTGAGTCAACTTGGTCAAAGGATCGGCTATCTTAGAAAAATCTTGAACAAATCTTCAATAATAGCTCACTAACCCCAAGAAGCTTTAGACTTCAATGACATTCTCAGACCCCTTCCAATTAACTATTACCTCAACCTTAGAGGGGTCAACTACGATATCATTTTGGGTGATAATATGTCCCCAAAAGGCTATTTTCTCCATCTAAAATTTGCATTTGCTAAATTTGGCATATAGCCGATGTTCCTTTAGAGTTTTGAAAACTATGTGCAAGTGTTTTGTATACTCTTTTGTGGATTTGGAAAACACCAGAATGTCATCGATGAAGATGACTATGAACTGGTGTAGATACTACCTAAAAATTTGATGCATTAAGTCCATCAATGCTGCTGGGGCATTAGTTAGTCCAAAGGGCATCACCACAAATTCAAAGTGACTATACCAAGAATTGAAAGTGGTCTTAGGAATATCGTCTTCCTTGATCTTCAATTGATAGTATTACTATCTTAGATCTAACTTCGAGAAGATTTTGGACCCTTATAACAGATCGAACAACTCTTCTACATGGGTTTAGGGGTACTTATTCTTGATTATGACCCTGTTCAATTCTCTGTAATCGATGCATATCCTTAGAGACCCATAATTTTTTTTGACAAATAGCACTAAGGCTCCTAAAGGAGATGTGCTCAATCTAATGAACCACTTTTCCAATAACTCCTAAAGTTGATTCTTTAGTTCTTTAAGCTCCGCGTGTGCCATTCGGTAAGGGGTCTTAGAAAAAGGTGTGGTCTTAGGGAAAGTATGAATTACAAATTTTATCTCTCTATTTAGGGGTAATGAGTTTAATTATTCCAAAAATACTTCTGAGTACTCAGCTACTACTTCTACCTCCTCAATCATAACTATATCTTGGGGCTTGTTGATAAGGTATGCTAAAAATCCTTGCCAACCTTCCCTCAAAATCTTCCTAGCCTCTTGCACAGATATAATGGGTACCAGGGAGGTATTATTTGTGGGATGGCATGTAGGTATTGATGTCTTATCCTCGAGAGTGAAGGACTTGGTATAACAATTTACATGCGCTTGGTGTTTATATAGCCAACCCATTCCAAGGATCAATTAATATCCTTGCATAGGCATTTGTATAAGACAAGCTAAATATACGCTATCCCCAATAAAAATTGAGCAATCTTGATAGATTACATCCATCATTAACTATATTCCTAAGGGTGTTTGAACTTCTATATGATATGCCATAACTTCAGGTTGCATATTTAATTTTTCAGACATATTAGCAGATATGAAATAATACGATGCTCTAGGATCATACTAGGTATTTCCATTAGTTTTGGAAATAGAAATCGTACCCTCAATCGCATTAGAGAGATCGGGTACTTCTTCTCTAGTTATGGCATATGCTTTCGCTCAAACTTTTGGTTTTCCAAGAGATCCTGCGACTTGTTTCCCCTTTTCTGTAGGAGCTGGCCTTCTTAGATTGGGGCAATCCTTGATAAGGTGTTGATCATTGCCACAGTTTATACATTTACCAAGCTTCTTCCAGTATTCTGACTCATCATGACCTAACTTTCCACAATATCCACACATCTTTGGTGCCAAATTTGTGACTCCATTGGCTTGATAAACTTGTTGACTAGCCCCCAAGTCTGTAACTTTGGTTGTTTCTTCCCAGAGTTGTTTTGCCTACCAAGTTGTAACTTTCCCTTTCGCCATTTTTCTTCAATCTTTTTAATCTCTGTCAAATTCAATTCCACTCTAGTACCTTACAGCACGATTGTAGTTCAAGAGATCACATGAGTGAAGGCCCTGTCTAAGTTTAGGTTGTAATCTTTCCACAATCTTACGAACTTGCCATCTCTGATCTGTAAGTACATGAGGTGCATACCGAATCAGTCAGCTAAATGTGGCTTTGTACTGACTGACTGTGGATATCCCTTGGATGAATTCACTTTATTTAGCATACTTGGTCACCTCTGGTACATATTTTTCAATAAACTCTGGGGTGAAGTTTTCCCAAGTCCGCTACGTTCTCTCTACATTCCATATGCGATCAATTAATTGCCACAAATCGTGTGCTAGATCATCCAGTAGAAATGTGGCATATCATATCTTTTGTTTATCTGGCTATCTTAGGGTTTCAAATATTTTTTCTAAGCTCTTAACCCATATCTCATCTTTTCTATCATTGGGTTCCCTTAGGAATTTTGGGGGTTGCAATCGAAGGAACATGTCTAAAGCTCAGTCCTCTGTAGGCTCTTTGACATTCCCTGCTTAATTTCCATATCCTTACTACTAACAAAACTGCATGAATTGTTGCCACATTTGGAACATAGGCTTAGTTGGCTGGCTTGTACTTGGCTAATTGACCCGAGGGGTCTATGAAACATCTTTCTCTAGCAGGGTTGGTTGCTAAGCTGGTGCTTTTTGCCTAGGGACACGCTGTGAGGTAGCCCATAGATTAGGCGACCTCTCTTTTCCCCATCGAGCTGCTTAAGATAGTTCAGGTACATGAGAACCTTTATAGGATGACATTATTTTCCTCAGACCATCCTTAATTCCTTCTCAATTCCTACTGCTAGGATTACGTAATGACACCTAAAGTTAGCGTTAAAATTTTAATCTTAGAGATATAGTTATAAAATATTTAGCAAATCAAACTAAGTTTAAACAATGGTGATCAAATCATAAAAGGGCTAGCCAACAACTACTATCATCACCCTAACCTTATTCACAATTCTTGCCTAACTTATCTTATATAAACAATCGAGGTTTACTTCCTAAAATAAGTTTGAGGCTCATTTACGTAAGTGAAGTCTACAACTAGCTAGCTGTCATAGATATAGTACCATATTTCTTACAAACTCATAATGTATCCACTTAATACCCATTTACCTAGGTCATCGACAAACTTAAGCTTTGATACCACCTCTGTGGCACCCCCACTCAGGGTAGCACCCTAAGTGGAGAGCCACCAATTTAAGCATGAAATCTAATCAAATGAAAACTAGGAAACGTGAAACTTAATTATCTCAAGGTAAAACCAATCACACTAACCCAAAAGATCACTCCATAAAGCGTAATACATATAATTCCAGTATCTCAGATGCATACAACATTTACATAACATCTTTTTGACAACAGTCTTGATTAGAAAGAAACCACATCTACAACCATACCACTAATCTATTACATATTGACTTTCAACCAAGAGCGTGATCTCCTGTCTTTCACTTTGCCCTGTCTAGGAAAAATAAATAGGTAATGAGAAGGGTGAGTCTTAAGGACTCAGTAAGAGAAATACATATTAAACGTTAGAGAGAAATAATGAACTATAACAACAAATAACATGACCTTGATAGCAGTTCAGATGATCAAATCAAGATTAACATGAGTCAACTTTTAAACTCGAAATAATATGAAACATATGAACATTTAGCAGACATGTTGGCATTCTTCCTTATTGATCCTCAATCAATACAAGATAACAATCAATAATATTTAATTTGAACACAAGAACTTTCTTTTATCTCTCAATTTGCTCAAGTACATAGCTCGGCGTGTAACAATTCACTTTTATGGCATGGTTGATCGTAGGCTAGATCTCGCCACTCATAGTTCACAACTTCCAACTACTTATAAGTCAGGATCTTAGGTGGGTACTAGCCAGAAGACCCATTACTGTTGGTCTATTTTGTCCGACCGTCTTTCCGAACTTAGCCCCTGGCCTAACTTCACATAGCATCCCTCTGGGTGGAAACTTCCAAAGAGCATCCCCATGGGTGGCACGATACAATACCAATAGATAATAATTTATTTTCAAGCAATAACAAGAACGATATTCAATAATGGCCAACAAAGCCTATTCTAATAACAAGATACGTGAACAATTAAGAGAATTATTAGCACAATTAGGTCTACTAGACCATTTTAATATCGCTTTTACAACCATTAAGATCAAGGGGGTGAGCCAACAAAGTTGGGGTTTAAGGAATAGAATCTGACAACATGAAGAGAGTTCTTGGCACTATAACAACAAAAACAATTTTGATGTCAAAGAATAACCCTTACAAGGGTGTTCAAATTAGATATCAGATATTAAAAGGAAATCTATATTGAACAATAAACCTCACAAAGGTGCTCAGCTCAGATAGCAAATAACATTTTGGATTTTCAAACATATTGCAAATTCCAAACAAACACGTATGGTACAAAAATAGAAAATTCACACAAGGGCGTATCACAATTATAGATAGATAGAAAAGGTGCTAGATTAGCAGATCCTCATCTCTAAAAACCTCATAAGGAAGCTACAGTCAATGTCCTACTAATTCACAGTTTTTTGCTCTACGTCTCCTAACCATGAGAGTGATTCATTTATCAAAACCCATATTCAACCTGGATAACCTTCAATAATCATAATTCGCTCCATACTATCTATCTAAGGTTAATAACTACCCCATTAATTTAGTATTAGAATTCACCTAGAATTATCATCTAGGACTTAATATAAATTCTACGGTTCTTAATGATGTGAGCTATATATATAATCAATTTAATTTCATATCGGTATTCTAGTAGTAATAATAAATCGATTAATTCAATAACCCCATTATTATCATTAAGGTCCAATTTTCTAAATTCAAGGTTTTCTTCTAGCTTAATTAACTTTATAGTTCCCTAATTATCACATTTAAGACAATTCTAAGGTCCAAAAATCCAACATCAATCATGCATGTAACACTTGTACTATCTAATAAAATTCAGAATCGATTATTCAAAGGTACAAAGGTTATAAGTGAATGAAAATGTATAAAAATCCTAATATGAAAGTCAATCTTTAATCCAGAAACACACAATTGAGACCTCAAAATCATGAACTGATCGCACCACCACGACCATCGCGATGAAGAAAAGGTTTTATTTGGGCACCGCCACCACTGATCGTCACCAAAAAATGTTAAAATTTCCGCCATTCACCTCATTTCTTCTTCTTGAGTCCAATGGTGCTTTTAGTTTTCATTTTGAGGCCTAGAAGACCTTCAACTGCTAATCACAGCCCCAAAACCACCTTCTTACCGCCATGCTTATAAGCTCAGTTTTCTCCATTGCCATCGCTGTGCTACTTCTCCATGCAAGGTTACCAAAGTGATGCCTAGGTTGAGTTCTCCCAATCAGGTTGCCCAAAAATCTCTTTCGATGCCACCTTGCTACTGATCGTGTTCCTCAATTAGTGGCCAAGTTTTGGGTTTTACAATTGGGTCTCTGTACCGATTTTGGTTGTGTGCATGTGGTGGCTAGAGGTTGTTAGGAGTAAGGGGAGATGGATGGTGGTGAACTCACCATGAATGGCTATTGGTGATGGTTAGCAAAGAGAGAAAAGATAGATGGTACGGTAATGGTGAAGAAGGAATAGTGAAGGAGAAATGGTGAAGAATGAAGAAACATTTGTTTCGTAAAATTCAACTTTTGAAAATTGCAATTTACTCCTTAGCCTTTGTTAAGTTGTTCAAGTAAGTCTTCTATTTAATTAGAATAGCATCTTGACCCTAGTTGACGAAGAAGATTCCATGCAAACTCCAAATTATAAATTTTTGTTCAATTAAGTTTTCTAAATTTACTATTTGGCCCCAAAAATTTAAATAATAATAATAATAATAATAATAATAATAATAATAATAATAATAATATAAGGAATAATTAAATTCCACAAAATTGAAAACAATAAAATTTAAATTCTATAAAGCATAAAATTTCAAGGTGTTACAAACTTCTACCTCTTAGGAGAATATGGTTCCCAGATTCTTACCTAGATACTGAAAATATTTAGGGTATCATTGGCGCATGAGATCTTCTTGCTCCCATGTTGTTTCTTCCACATTGTGGTTGTGCCACAATACTTTCACTTGGGGAATCTTTTGATTCCTAAGTTATTAGAATTATCAATCTAGGATACATACTGGCTATTGTTCATATGTCAAATCACCCTTCAACTGCATATTGTCTGGTGAAATGATGTGAGAAGGATTAGGATAATATTTTTGAAGTTGTGATACATGGAAGATGTCATGTATCCTTGCCAATTCCCGAGGTAACACAAGACGGTAAGCAACCGACCCAATCCTTTCACATATCTCATACGACCTAACATATCTTGAACTAAGCTTTTTGCCTTTATCAATTCTTTTAATTCCTTTCCTTAGGGATATCTTGAGAAAAACTCTATCACCAACTTCGAACTGTAAATCCTCCTTTGGAGTATCTGTGCAACCTTTTATCTTATCCTGAGCAGCTTTCATCCTCTCCTTAATCATATACACCTTTTCAATAGTTTCTTGAATTAGCTCCAGTCTTATAGTATTTGGTGACTTGTTGGTATTGCCTTAGTATTCTTATAAATCCCAATGTACTGGTGATTGACATTTCTTATTGTACAAGGTTTCTACGGTGCCATTGAATGGTAGACTGATAGCTATTGTTATAAGAAAATGTGAACAAAGGGAGATGTCAAATCTAACCTCCTCTGATGTCCAAAATACATACCTGATGCATATCTCTTGGTATTTTGATAACTCTTTCTGATTTCCCATCTGATTTTGGATAAGCTGTCGAACTGAACCACAGTTGGGTTCCCAAATGCTTTTGTAGACTCTTCCATAGTCTTAAAGTAAACTTCGAGTCATGTTATGACATAATGCTGGTTGGGATTCTTAGTAGTCAAATTATTTATTTTATGTACAACTCCACTAACTTCGCAATATTATACTGTGTTCCAACTGATAGGAAATGTGTGGACTTGGTCAGTTGATCTACTATCACCCAAATACTATCATAGCCTCCTCGAGCCATTGGCAGACTAGTTACAAAATTCATCGTGACCTATTCCCATTTTTAGTCAAGAATAGAGAGCGATTGTAATAACCCTGATGGTTGTTGATGTTCTGTCTTTACTAATTAACAAGTTAAACACTTGTGCATATAGTCCGCAACGTCTCTCTTCATACAAAGCACCAAAATTATTTCTTTAGATCTTGGTACATCTTCGTGCCCCCCGAATGAATCGTGTATCTCATTTTGTGTGCCTTTTTAAGCAATCTCACTTTCATTCCTTTTAGCACACATATCATTTCACGGTACAGAAAGGCACCTTAGTTATCAAGGTTGAATTTAGACTCTTATCATTTTCAAGAATCCCCTTTTGTTTGACATTCTTTCTTCTCCATCTTGTGCTTATTGAATTTCCTCGTATAGTTTAGGCTGTACTTCACTCCTGCGACCTAAAATTATTATTTCAATTTTAGCACGACACCTGTATTTTAGCTTTTGGATGTTTCTACTGCATGTAAATGTGCTAACCTAGCTTTCTGGCTTAATGCATCTACAACTACATTTGATTTTCCAGGGTGGTATGTAATGGAGAAATCATAGTCTCCCAAAAACTCTATCCATCTATGTTATCTCATGTTTAAGTCTATTTGTGAATATAAATACTTGAGGTTTTTGTGATCTGTGTATACTTCAAATATTGCTCTATATAAATAATGCCTCCACTTCGACAATGCAAAAATAATTGTAGATGAGTGGGGTGGTTTTCTTTGTGGGGTTTCACTTTCCTAGATATATCAGCAATTACACGCCTCTTTTGCATCAACACGCATCCCAATCCCTTATTGGAAGTATTTGTATATACCACAAAGCCCTTTAGGCCATCTGGAAGAGCTAAGACTAAAGCCGTAGTTAGATGATGTTTGAACTCTTGAAAGCTTCTCTCACAATCATCATTCTAGTTAAAAGATTGATCCTTTTGAATTAACTTGGTCAAAGGATCAGCTATCTTAGAAAAATTTTGAACAAATCTTCAATAATAGCTCACTAATCCCAAGAAGCGTTGGACTTTGGTGACATTCTCATGCTCCTTCTAATTAACTATTACCTCAACCTTAGAGGGGTCAACTGTGATCTCATTTTTGGTGATAATATGCCCCCAAAAAGCTATTTTCTCCATCTAAAATTCTCAATTGCTGAATTTGGCATATAACCGATGTTCCTTCAAAGTTTTGAGAACTATGTGCAAGTGTTTTGCATGCTTTTTAGTGGATTTGGATAGTACCAAAATGTCATTGATGAAGATAACTATGAACTAGTCTACAACAGCTTGAAAATTCGATGCATTAAGTCCATGAATGTTGCTGGCGCATTAGTCAGTACAATGGGCATCACCACAAATTCAAAGTAACCGTAATGAGAATTGAAAGTGGTCTCAGGAATATCTTCTTCCTTGATCTTCAATTGGTAGTATCCTTATCTCAGATATAACTTCGATAAGATTCTGGACCCTTGGGGTTGGGGGTACTTATTCTTGATTGTGACCTTATTCAATTCTCTATAATCGATGTACATCCATAGAGACCTATTTTTCTTTTTAACAAATAGCACTAGGGCTCCCGAAGGGGATGTGCTCGATCTAATGAACCGCTTTTTTAGTAACTCTTGAAGTTGATTCTTCAGTTCTTTAAGCTCTGTGGGAGCCATTCAGAAAGGGGTCCCAGAAAAAGGAGTGGTGCAAAGGAGAGTGTGAATTACAAACTTTATCTCTCTATCAGGGGGTAACGAGTTTAATTCTTCTGCAAATATTTCTAGGTACTCAACTACCACTTTCACCGTCTCAATCTTAACTGTATCTTGGGACTTGTTGATAAAGTACAAAAAAAAATCCTTGCCTACCTTCGCTCAAAATCTTTCTGGTCTCTATCACATACATAATAGGTACCGGGGAGCTATCATTTGTGGGATGGCATGTAGATATTGATGTCTTATCTGCTTGAGTGAGGGACTTGGTATAACAATTTACATATGCATGGTGTTTATATAGCTAATCCATTCCGAGGATCAAATGGTATCCTTGTATAAGATAGGTTAAATATACCCTATCCCCAATAAAAATTGGGCAATCTTGCTAGATTACATCCATCATTAACCATATTCCCAAGGGTTCTTGAACTTCTATATGATATGCTATAACTTCAGGTTGCATATTTACTTTTTTTAGACATATTAGTATATATTAAAGAATATGAAGCTTCAGGATCATACAAGGCATTTCTGAAAATAGAAATCATACCCTTAACCACCTCAGAGGCATCGGGCACTTCTTCTCCAGTTATGGCATATGCTTGCGCTCGGACCTTTCCAAAACCTTACGAACTTGCCACCTCTCGTATGCAAGTATGTGAGGTGCATAATGAATCCGTCAGCTAAATGTGGCTTTGTATTGATTGATTGTAGACGTCCCTTGGATCAACTCCATGAATTCTTTTTCTCTGGCATACTTGGTCATCTCTGGTACATATTTTTCAATAAACTCCTGGGTGAAGTTTTCCCAAGTCTGCTAAGTTTCCTCTGTAGTCCACCTACGATCGATTAATTACCACAAACCATATGTTAAACCATCCAATACAATGTGGCCTATCATATCTTCCGCTCATCTGGATATCTTCAGGATTTGAATATCTTTTCTAAGCTCTTAACCCATATCTCAATTTTTCTGTCATTGGGTTCCCTTAGGAATTTTTGGGGTTGCATCTGAAGGAATTGGTCCAATGCTCGATTCTCTATAGGCTCTTTGGCATTCCTTGCTTGATTACCCTGTCCCTATTGCAGATAAAATTGCATGAATTGTTTCCATGTTAGGAACATGGGCTCAGTTGGTTGGCCTGCACCTGGCTAATGGACTTGAGGAGTCTGTGAAACCTCTTCCTTCGGTAGGGTTGGTTGCTTAGCTGGTGCTCTTTGCCTTGGGACACACTATGCGGTAGCCCGTGGATCAGGTGGCCTCTCTCTTCCCCATTAAGCTGCTAGAGGTAGTTCAGGTATATGCGAACCTTTATGGGATGCTATTATATTCCTTAGACTGTCCCTAATTCCTTCTCAATTCTTGCTGCTAGGATTACATAATGACACCCAACGTTAGTGTTCAAATTTTAATTTTAGAGATATAGTTATAAAGTATTTAACAAATCAAACCAAGTTCAAACAACGGTGATCAAATCATAAAAAGGCTAACCAACAACTTCAATCATCACCCTAACCTTATTCACAATTCTTTTCCAACTATCTCATATAAACAACAGAGGTTTTCTTCCTAAAATAAGTTTAAGGCTCATTTACGTAAGTGAAGTCTACAACTAGTCAGCTATTGTAGATATAAGCCCCTATTTCTTACAAACTCATCATGTATACACCTAATACCCATTTACCTAGGTCATCGACAAATTTAGGCTTTGATACCACCTTTGTGGTACCCCCATTTGGGTATCACCCTAAGTAGAGAAGCCACAAATTTAAGCTTGAAATCTAATCAAATGAAAACTAGAAAACTTGAAATTTAATTATCTCAAGGTAAAACAAATCACACTAACCTAAAAGATCACTCTATAGAGCATAGTATATACAATCCCAATATCTCATATTCAAACAACATTTATGTAACATCTTTCTGACAACAATCTTGATTAGGAGGAAACCACATGTACTACTATACCCTTAAGCTATTACAAAATGACTTTCAACCAAGAGCATGATCTTCTGTCTTTCACTTCAACTAGTCTGGGAAAAATAAAAGGGAAACGAGGAAGGTGAAATGTAAGTTTTAAGGACTCAGTAAGGGAAATATATATTAGAAGTTGAAGAGAAATAATGAACTGCAACAACAAATAATAAGACCTTTGATAATAATTCAGATGATCAAATCATAGCTAATAGGAATCAATTTTTAAACTCGAAAGAATATGAAATATATGACCATTTAGCAGACCTGTTGGCATCCTTTCTTATAGCTCATCAATTAATATAAAATAATAATGAATAACATTTAATTTGAACATAAGAACTTTTCCTTGTCTCTCAATTTGCTTGAGCATACAGCTTGGCATGTAACAATTCACTTTTATGGCATGGTCAACCGCAAGCTAGATCCTGCCACTCACAATTCGCAACTTCCAATTATCTGTAAGTCAGGTCTTTGGTAGGTACTAGCCAAAAGACCCATCATTGTCGGTCTGTTCCACCATGCCATCTTTCTGGACTTAGCCTTGGGCTGAACTTTCCATGACATCCATCCGGGTGGAAACTTCCCAAGGGCACCTTATGGGTGGCACGATACAATGCTAATAGATAATAATTCACTTTCAAGTAATAACAAGAATGATATTCAATGATGGTCGGCAAGGCTTATTCTAATAACAAGATACCTAAACAATTAGGAGAACTATTAACACAATTAGGTCTACTAGAACATTTCAATATCACTTTTACAATCATTAAGATTAAGGGGGTGAGCCAACAATGCTAGGGTATAAAGGATATAATCTAGCAACATAAAGAGAGTTTTAGGCACTGAAACAAAAATAATTTCAATGTCAAAGAATAACCCTCATAGGGGTGTTGAAATCATATATCAGATAATAAAATAAAATTGATATCAAATAATAACCCTTACAAGGGTGCTCAACTCAGATAGCAATTAACATTTTTTATTTTCAAACATATTGTAGATTCTAAACAAGCATAGCATGGCACAGAAATAGAAAACCTACACAGAGGCGTATCACAATTACAGATAGATAGCAAAGGTGCTAGATTAGCAAACCCTCACTTCCAAAAACCTCAGAAGATAGCTACAGTTAATGGCTTAGTGATCCACAATTTTTTGCTCCTCGTCTCCTAACCACAAGAATAATTCATTTATCAAAACCCATATTCAACCAGGATAACCTTCAATAATCATAATTTGCTTCATACTATCTATCTAAGGTTAATAACTACCTAATTAATTTAGTATTAGAATTCACTTAAAATTATCATCTAGGAAATACATCAATAATGCTACCAACTTAATATAAATTATAGGGTTCTTAATGATATAAGGTATAGATATAATCAATTCAATTCCATATTGATATTCTAGCAGTAATAATAAATCAATTAATTCAATAATCCAATTATTATCATTAATGTCCAATTTTCTAAATTTAGGGTTTTTGTCTAGCTCAATTAACTCAATAATTCCTCAATTATCACATTTGATACAATTCTAGGGTCCAAAAATCAAATATCAACCTAGCATGAAATGCTTGTACTACCTAATAAAATTCAGAATTGATCACTCAAAGGTACAAGGGTTATAAGTGAATGAAAATGTATAAAAATACTAATATCAAAATTGATCTTTTACCCAAAAACACACAATTGAAAACTCAAAATCATGAACTGATCACACCACCACGACCATCGCGATGAGGAAAAGTTTTTATCTAGGTGTGCGGCTATGTTGTGGCCATTGGTCACCACCAAAAAATGTCAAAATTACCATCGTTCATCTTCTTTCTTTTTCTTGACTCCAATGGTGCTTTTAGCTTTCCATTTTGAGGCTTGGAAAACCTTCAACCATAGATCATAGCCCCAAAACCACCTTTTTGCCGCCATGCTACTCCGCCATACAAGGTTACCGAAGTGATGCCCAGGTTGAGTTCTCCTAGTTTGGCAGCCTTGAAAGCTTCTTCAATGCCACCTCACAGCTAATCGTGTTGCTCCACCAGTGGCCAAGTTTTTGGTTTTACTATTGGGTCTCTTCGCCAATTTTGGTTGTGTGTATGTGGTGGTTAGAGGTTGCTGGGAGTAAGGGGAGATGGTTGGTGAGGTTGGGTGGTGGTGAACTCATTGGGAATGGTTGCCGGTGATGGTGGGTAAAGAGAGAAAAGAGAGATGACACAATAATGGTGATGAAGGAATAGTGAAAGAGAAAAGGTGAAGAATGAAGGAACATTTGTTTTATATAATTCAACTTTTTAAAATTTTAATTTAGTCTTTAGCCTTTGTAAAGTTGTTCAAGTAAGTCTTCTGTTTAATTAGAATAGCATCTTGACCCTAGTTGATGAAAGAGATGCCATGCAAGCTCCAAATTTTAAATTTTTGTTCAATTAAGTTTTCAAAATTCACTAATTGAACCCATAAATTTAAATAAAATAATAATAATAATAATAATAATAATAATAATATAAAGAATAATTAAATTCCAAAAAATTGAAAATAATAAAATTTAAATTCTATAAATCATAAAATTTCAGGGTGTTACATAACCCTGAGCCCAAACCCCCATGGTGTCTCTGTAAGTTAAAACCGACCATGGCGTCCCTTGGGTTGAAAAGAAATAATGCTAACAGATAAGAATTTAATCTTTAAAACAATAATCCTAAATATATCTCTGTATAATTTGGAACATTCAACATACTGGTTGGTAAGGCTATTTCAGGGTTACAAAATGAGTCAACAAGGAAAAAATACAATAGAACACTAGATTGACAAGATTTCTTGAACAATTAACATGTTTATAAAAAGCTAACAAGTAATACGGGGTCAGTCGGCAGGGCTGTGAGGTATAAGGGATAGGAAATGAATAATATAATAAGAGTTCTGACACAGGAATAGAAACAAGTAATAACCCTCACAGGGGTGTACACATCAGAAATAGATAACAATCGAGATTTCAAGCAATATAGGATTTTCAACAAGCTTGATATGGAAACGGAAACTGTTACATGGGTTTATCACAATAGACAGGTACAAGAAACTGCCAGAGTGGCAGACCTTCACAGGGTGCAACAAATATGGAATAAGCTTGAAAGCAAGTACCAATTAGTAGACCCTCACCTTTGTAGTCTTAGAAAAAGCAATCACAATCCACAATCTATTGGTTCGCAAGACCTACTCCTTTGTCACCTAACCAAAAGAGTATATTTACTGTCATAATCCTCATTCAATCCTAATAATTACAATCTTTCTATTAAAAATCCCAAATCAATAGCTATTTGGTAAATATAGTAGTTTTAAGGTTTGATCGATACTATCAGTATGGAACATGCTAATTAGCCAATATTACAAAAATAGTTACATGGTTTATCTCGGTGCAAGTAAAAGATATAATCAATTTTATAATTATATAATTAACCACATAAACAATGTCCCAAATTAATAATAACAATCTAATTCTCCTCAATAGCCCAATTATTTCTGTTTGGGTCTCAAATCCATAATATTAGGGTTTTATCGCTTAATTAACTCAAAATTTCATATAATATGACATATCTAGATCTAATAAACTATGTAATCATACATGCATATCACATGTTTTTCTTCCTAAAGCATAATCTTCCATATCTCTCTATATATACATATATCATAATACAAAATCTTAAGAATAACAAAGTGGTACAAGGTCTTTAATCCCTAAACTCCAACCTTTAATATCTCTCAACTAAAACCTAAAAATCATGAACTAAAAGCATCACTGTGATCATCATGATGAGAGGAAGAAACTGTCCTAAAATTGCCGTTGCGCTACCACCACTAGCCATCGCTGGCCATTGTCAGAAAAGCTTAATATCATCACTAATAGTTGTGTTTCGGCTCATTGAACCAAATGCCCAAGTCAATTTCATCAATTGCCAACTGGAAAGCCTTCAATTGGCCAAGAAACAACATTGACTTCCTCAATGTTGTCGCCACATAATCACATTTGATTCAGCTCCGTCGCTCATTGGTTTACAAAATTATGCTCACCAATTTGTTCATCGAGCTAAACCCGTCAAAACCCACTTGGTTCTCCCCCAAAAGTCATCGGAATGTTGCATCACCACCTTCCATAGTGGCTCAACTCCAGCTGTGCACCATCGAGTTCTGGCTGTATGTGGTACTAGCATATTCGCCGTGATAAGGTGGAGAAGATGGTTGGTTTGGTTTCACAGTTTTGGGGGCTGCCGGAGAGAATCATCAACGAAGGGTGATGGTGGTTTCTCAGTGGAATTGAAGAAGAAGGAGAGAGGGGGGAGATGCTATATATAACTAAACTTTCAGAAATTATAAATTGTCCCCCAAGACTTTTCTCCATCCTACAATTGAATCCTCCAAAGTTTACCAATTCTTCAATTTAATTGGTCCCTAGATTAAGTGAGTACCGTATTTTCACCTAGTTGACCAAAAGAAATCCCACTTTGACCCACAAAACCTTTAAAGATTGCTCAATTAAGTTTCTACAAATCGCAAATTAATTGTAGAACTTTCAAAATTTTTACAATCAAGTCCTTTTTATTTATTTTTTGAGCCCTAAAATCTGACCAACCAGTATCTTGATTTCTAAATTTTTATTTTCTCCAAATACTGAATTTTACGGGTGTTACATGATTTACCCATTTCTAATTATGTGCATATAAGAAAGAATTTTTTTAATTTTTTTCTATATAATATCATTTGCTTTGATAAGTTTATTTCAATTGATTGAAACTTTACTAATTTATAATATTGCTATAAGAAAATTATTTTATTTCTCTTCAATAAATAAATTATTTATAAAAAATTATGTATATACAACCAAAACTAAAAGTTTCATTGCTAAGCAAATATTTTTACACAATTGATATGTTTCATAATTAGTGCTTTATATCCACTTTGACAATACTAATTGCAAAAAATTAAATGGATATACAGGAAAGCTTAAAATTTATCCCAAAAAAGTAGTTGATAACTAAGTTATTCCAAACAACATCTAATTTTTCATATTTAATAATTTTTTTTGTATTTGTATAGATACAATCGCATTATGTTTAGTTGAAGTAATACAATATTCAATTATTTCTAATAAATAAATAAATAAATAATATTCAATCATTTGATCAAATAAATTATTTTTATTTATTAATTAAATAATTATTTCTAGACAACTTTGAAAGTAAAATTAAAATATTTAACAATCTTAATTATCTTAATATCATGACTTATTTACAAAATTTTACAAGTTATTTGTTGCTTATGAAAGAGATAAATAAATATTTATATAAAATATCAAATCATCACTTTATTTATTAAAGCGTTAGTAGTTTGAGAAATGAATAATTATAAATTAATTGATATAAAAGTCCTCAATTTATCAAAGTCTTTAAAATTTAATTATTTTTAAACAATATTTTTAGATAAAATTATATATAGAATATAACAAATAATTTCAGTAAAAATTTGTTTCAAATATAAATAGTTACTTCCTAAAACAACTATAAACTCATAATTTTATTTTTATATTATTAATTTAAATCATTTTACTTTGTTAGTAATATAATAATGGAGAGCTTATTTTCAATTATGTGAAATAAATTTCTTTTATATGGGAAATATATATTTGACACAGATGAATATTTTCAAAAGTTTGATAAATGTGCACTTAAATTGCAAATGATATCAATTTTTATATTTTTTAATATATTTAATTCAACTATTTTATAATTTTATGGCCTAAATTTATTTTAATATTTTTACTTATAATTGTTCATAAAAAAATACTTACAAAAAATAATTTTATGGCCTACATTTAACATTTTCTCAAATGTAATGAAAATTGGAACTATAATTTCCATATTATTAACAAATCATACAAAAAGTCTTTATATTAGAAAAAAAAATATTTGCTTATTTATTGTATCAAAATTTGAACGTATAAAAATATACATATATATCTACTTTAAAAAGCGTATTTAGTAAAATACTATTTATCTATATTTTGTATATACAAAAAGGCTTTATATTAGAAAAGAAATTATTTTCTTGTTTATCATATCAAAATATGTATGTATAAAAATATTTATATCTAATTTAAAAAGCATATTTAGCAAAATATTCTACATTTGAATTTTATTTTCTTAATTCTTTTATTTATTTTTCTAATTTTTATCATTTTTATAAATTTTATAAATTTTTGTATAGTTTATAAACTTAGAATGAGCAATTCTTAATATTCTACCACTTATTTAAGTATAAATTATCTTCAAACATAATATTTCTAATTGAAATATTCATATTATTTTATTTAATTAGTAATATATTTTCGTTCACTAAATGCTAAAAATAATTGTAGTTCATGTTTTAATCATGTAAAGTAAAATAAATATTATTATGAAATAAATTATTTCAATCTTAAATTACTTTCAGTGCATGGCACTGAGCACATGCTCTATATATATTGATGAAGTAGTATATAAAATTTTTAAAAAGAGTTAGATTATACATGTTTATGCATATATAATTGCATAAATATATGAGGCAAAAAATAAAATTATTGGAGTTGCAAAATTATAAATATTCAAAAAATAAAAAATTCTAAAATATTAAGCCCAAATAATAAATCTCACCCTATAAGTTATTAATTAGAGGAAAAAAAGATCTTAAAAATAAAAAGCAAAATTTGACAAATTAACTGATAATATTATTGAAAGAATAAAGGAAAAGATACTAAATGTAAAATAAATTAAATAAGAATATAAATTAAATGATAGAATTTATCAATGGCTGAAGAGAAAAATGTAGTATTAATAATGAAATAAATTATAAAAATATTAAAAACAATGGATATATCTCATTTTATAAAATTATAAAATCAAATGAATTAGAAAAGAATCTAAAAAATTAAAAATTAGATAAATAAAGTGATAGCTTGAAGTAAGTAATAAACAAAAGGATATAAAAGGTATAGAATTTTAACAATGAATAAAATTTAGCTGATAGACTTTATTCATGGTTTGAAGAGAGAATTCATAGGGACTAAAATGCAAAAAGTCTCTTTCGTCATTTAACATAATAAAATTAAACAAATAATATAAAATCAAAATAGTGAACCAAAAAAAAAAAAAAAAAAAAAAAAAATCAAGCAAACAACTAATAACTTGAAGAATGAAATAATGACATGGGCAAATTAAGAGGTAGGGAAAAAGAAATGTCTGAGAATTGGGAATGTTAATAAAATGACTTTTAAAATAAATTAATTATTAAAGATAAAATAAAAATTATGAAAAACTTATTGAACTATAGAGTTTGAATGATCAAGGAATCATCTATATATTGATAGTACTGATAAAAAAAAAAATATTTGTAGATCAAATGCAATCGTATTATGGTATTAGAGATAAGAATGGTTTGTTTCAGTGAAGAAAATGATTTAAAAAATCTAGATATCTTTAAATGGAATAAATAATATCCAACTAATGACCAACAACCTCATTTTTTAATGTAATTAAAAATTCAAAAGTCTGAGAATTCAAAATTTAGTCAAAATTACACAATATTGCAGTGCCACAACATCATGTTATATCTATATTACTAACATAAGCCCGGTGCGATGCACTAAAAATAATTATATGATTGAAATCATTTATTTTATAATAATATTTATTTTACTTCATGTGATTAAAACATGAATTGTAATTATTTTTAACATTTAATGAAAAAAATTATTACTAATTAAATAAAATAATGTGTATATTTTAATTAAAAATATTTTGTTTGAAGATAATTTATACTTAAATAAGTTGTAGAATATAAAACATTGCTCACTCTAAGTTTATAAATTATAAAAAAATTTATAAAATGACAAAATTAAAAATAAATAAATAAAATAATTAAGAAAAAAAAATAGCGTAGAATATTTTACTAAATACACTTTTTAAATTTGATATATATATATATATATATATATATACTTATACATACATATTTTGATATGGTAAATTAGCAAATAATTTCTTTTCAAATATAAGGCCTTTTTGTATGATTTCTTAATAATGTTGAAGTTATAGTTACAATTTTCATGACATTTGAGAATTTTAAATATTAAATATTTTTTGTGAGAATAAATATATAATCTCTTTGTGCTTTATCTATGAAAATAGCTTACATTAGGTTATTAATTATTTGATAACTAATTCAATAAGTAGTTTGTAACATATAATTTTTATGAGCTAAAATATCTCTTAATATTCCATATAACTCCGATAAATGATATTTATTTATTTGTATTTATATATGTAGTTGTTGTTTTATTTTTAAAATTATCAATAACATATATTATGTGCTTGAATGAAATAATAAATAAAGTTTTAGTATTAAGTTTAAAATAAAAAAATAATCTCTCTTAAGTTTCTTTTATACTTAGAATATAAAAATAACGAATAATTAAATGGATTACTTTCAGTAAAAATTTTTTGATCTCACATCATTAATCCATATAAAAATATTTTTATGAATTATTATAAAAAAATATTAAAAATATGTGCATGCTATAATTATAAAATAGTGTAATTAAATACATTGAAAAATATAAAAATTGATATCATTTGCTATTTAAATGGTCATTTATCAAAATTTCGAAAATTTTCAGCTATGTCAAATATACATATATGTCCCATAAAAAATAATTTATTTCAAGTAATTGAAAATGAGTTCTCCATTATTATTATGCTAAAAAACTAAAATGATTTAAATTAATAATATAAAAATAAAGTTTAGAGTTGTTGTCGGAAGTATTTGTTTATATTTGAAACAAATTCTTAAATGAAATTATGTGTTATATTCTATATACATAATTTTTTTCTCAAAATATTTTACATATCTAAAACTATTATTGTAAAAATAATTAAATTTTAAAGACTTTGATAAATTGAGGACTTGCATATTAATTAATTTATAATTATTCATTTCTCAAACTTTGAACTTTTTAATAAAGAAGTGGTGGTTTGATATTTTACATAAATATTTATTTGCCTCTTTTAAAAGCAACAAATAAGTTGTAAAAATTTTTAAGTCAGTCACAATATTAATAGAAAATTATGATTGTAAAGTATTTTAATTTTACTCTAGAGGCTATCTAACAAAAATTATTTAATTAATAAATAAAAATAATTTATTTGATCAATTGATTAAATATTATTTATTTATTTATTAATTTTTTATTAGAAAAAATTGAAAATTATATTACTTCAACTAAAAATAATGTTGTTGTATCTATATAAACTTTAGTGTCTTTTCTTGGGATAGCACCCAAGCTGAGGTATCACTCCAGTTCAAACGTAGAATACAATTCATAATATCCTTAATAGACCCATAACGAACTTTTCAAACTTAATTAACCAAAAGCAGCGACAAAGTCAAGCTATCGATCAAAACAAAATGCAACATACACATCATGGTTCAACACCTGAATACCCAACAAAATTATACAAGTCTCAGATCCTAGCTAATAGTTGACATATCACAACATCTCGATTCCAAACTTAGCATTTGAGAGATCTTAAACTTACACATAAGCGCCTATTTAATTACAGATTGTATCCCTTCTTTTGCCCAAGCTAAAAATCCACTTTCGCTAGTTTATCCTGTCTGAGAAACATGAATAGTATGAGGGGTAAGTCTAAAGGACTTAGTGAAGGATATTCTTATCAAGAAATAACGGGGATCTGTCGGGGAAAATCCACCCAACGAATTGTCAATTTATGTTCAAAATAGAGACGCATCAAGAACAAGCAAGAATAATCAATAATAAGTTTTTTATGCAGACAATGACAAGTCCAAGAATAAACGATATCAAATTCAAGACTTCTAATAGGTACGAAGTCGGGGTTGTAATTATTAGCTCGAACGGCCCGGGATCGTCTCAACCAATTCTACTCGGGAGGCCTAGAGCATCACAATCGATCACAGTCAGGAGGAAATACAGATGGCTCATCCGGCATATACAACAACTAGATATAGACCAAGAACTACATCGTCCTTATTGCTCCAAGAGTGAACAAAACAATCAGAATAGAACAAACCCAAATATAATATACAGTTCAACAAATCAGAATAAACTTGCATATTGGAATCTCCTTATACCAATCAAACAAATAATCCCAAAGCATGGCAGCTTGGCAAACAATTGGTGTGCCCATACTGACCGTCAGCAGTCTACTGGCCCTTGAGTTCCAATTCCACGTCACTTAATCCAAAAGAATATATTTATAATTAAATCCACATTTAACCTTAGATCTTACTAATATACTTATTAATATTCCAACACCACTAATTATCTTCTTAACACAACACTTATTGAGCTTAGGCCGCAATATCAATACAATATGCTAACTAAGCCATTAATACAGAAATAGTCATGAAATTCGCCTTAATTATTAAAGAAGTATAACTCGGTTCCCATTCACATATCATCCTCATATCATCATCCCATCACTTCAATAATAATCCAATTTCATAAATCATAGCTAAATAGCCTAATTATCTTAATTAATCATGACATTACATAATTCTCATCATCCTTATTAAATCCAAATTCGTCATCTAGCACAATATGATCGAATCCATGATGCTTACATATATATCTTGCATGTCTCAGTTCTTGATCCTAAATTATAATTTTGGTCCAATTAACTAGTTTATATATCATAAATAAGCCTAATGATTTACTCAGATTACAACAGGAATCAGATTATTTAATTCACTAGTATTTTACCCAATATTTCTCAATCAACACCTTGAAACCATGAATCGAAAGCACCATTACGATCGTCCGAATGAGGAGAAGAAACTGGTTGAAAGTCGTTAGAGCACCACCGTTGGCCACCGGAGTGCCACCATTTGCTGTTGCCAGAAAATGAAACTTCACCACCAGATTGTTCGTCTTTTCATAAGGATTCCAACGCCACCTTCTGTTTCTAATTCTGAGCAGTGTACACACCGGAACGGGCCAAAAACCGCCACTTTCTCCTTTTCTCCAACGAGCTCCGATCACCACCTTGCCACCGTCGGAATTGCCATGCAAAGGTACCGTCACGATTCTCTCATCAAGAGCTTCCTAACCCTACCCTCAGAATGGAGCATCATCATTGGAAAAAAAGAAACCTGGCAACCCCGTGACATGCACGCCTCAGTCCTTCTCTATTCGCCACCACTCCGCCGCCCGGTTGGTGGTTCTAAGGTGTGGGAAATGTTGCTTGTGGCGAGGGGAAGAATTTGGTTGGTTGGAGTGGAAGAAAATGTCACTGAAAACGGGCCAGAGATGGTGATAAAGCTTTGGTGAAGAAGAAGAAAAAAAGAGAGAAAAAGGAAGAAGAAAAGGAAAGAGGAAAAGCAAGGAAAGAAAAGTGGAAGAAAAAGTGGCAATTTCTCAAATCTGATTTTGAACTATGATTGACCCCAAATTGATTAAAAGTATACACAAAAAAATATATGAAAATTATAATTTAACGCACAAAACTTTTAAAATAATTAATAATGTAAAATTCATAAAATTTTCAAATAACAATGAAATCGTATTTTATAAATAAAATAAATAAAATTTTAGGGGTATTACATAAACACAAAAAATGTATTAAATATGAAAAATTGGTTGTTATTTTGAAATAACTTAATTTCAACTACTTTTTGGGGATAAATTTTAAGCTTTCTTGGATAAAAATATATAATTAAATTAAGAAGAAAAAAATCTCACTCTTTAAATAGAAAATAAGTTAATATTTATTAGAGTTCATGTTTATTAGATAATTCATTACTTCGTAGTATATTCATTTAGTTTTTGATAGTTAATATTATCAAAGTGAATATAAATTACTAACTATAAAACACCCCATTCAGGACAATCTCTAAGTTGAGATGTTACTAGTTCAGTCTTAAATCTAATCCATAAGACTGTCAGTAGGCCCATAAGAATATTTTAAACTTATCAAAGACAGCAACAAAATTCAATTTAAGTAGACATCAATAAAAGTACTCTATACATGCCATAGATAATCTCATAACATTCAACATAATATATATACTGTAGATATATAATTCAAACTTAACATATGTAGCACCCCACTCGGTATAGCCCTCAGCTATGACACCATCCATTTTAGTTTTAATTCTTAACACATAAACAACAATACGCCCAAAACAAACTTTTCAAACTTATGAGAAATAGTAGTGGATTTGAGCTTAAGCAAACCTCCAAAAAATACTATATACAAACCTGAGATGATCCCATAACATACAACATAGGTGCTAAATACATACCATCAGTAGTTCCAAAATATTCATCACACAACATTATATACATACTGCAAGTATCAATTCAATCCTACAAATCACAACATCTCTTAACACACAAGTAGATCTATATATACACACACACACATAAAACACCTATTCTATTACCAAACATAATTTTCTCCAGTTCAAGCCAGAAGTTTAATTTCATTACTTCGTCGTATATCCATTTAGTTTTTGATAGTTAATATTATCAAAGTGAATATAAATTACTAAATATATAACACCCCATTCAGGACAATCTCTAAGTTGAGATATTACTAGTTCGGTCTTAAATCTAACCCATAAGACAGTCAGTTGGCCCATAAGAATATTTCAAACTTATCAAAGACAGCAACGAAATTCAATTTAAGTAGACATCAACAAAAGTACTATATACATGCCATAGATAATCCCATAACATTCAACATAGTATATATATACTACAGATATATAATTCAGACTTAACATATGTAGCACCTTACTCGGGATAGCCCTTAGCTATGACACCATTCATTTTAGTCTTAATTCTTAACACATAAACAACAATAGGCCCAAAAGAATTCTATTACCAAACATCTCTTAACACATATCACAACATCTCTTAACACACAGGTAGATCCATACATATATACACACATAAAACACCTATTCTATTACCAAACATAATTTTCTCCAGTTCAAGCTGGAAGTTTGCATCCATCACTTAGCTCTGTTTGAAAAAAATAAAGATAAAATGGGAGGGTAAGTCTAAAGGACTTAGTGAGTGATATTCATAACCAAAAGCGGTAGAGGTCTGTGGAGGAAGAATCGATTCAATAGGCCGTAAATCAACAATCAAATAGTAACATATTAGGATACAATCAAACAATTAGGAAATAGTTGAACAATGGGGTCACAGTCAAATAGTCAGGTAAAGCAGGCATTATCAAATTTAAGATTTCCAATAAGTACTAGCTCGAAAGTTGTAATGTCGGCTCAAATGGCCTGAGATTGTCTCAAGCGGACCAATTTAAGAGAAATGATCCATCTCAACAGAATTAGTTTGGAAAGAAATGCAGCCGGCTCGTTCAACCTAGACAATAGTTAAATCTAGACCAAGAAATTTCACTATCTTTATTGCTCCATGAGTGGGGTACAAACAATTAGACTATAGTCAGAATACGAATAAGAGTAGAACAAGCTATTAGATTTTCCTTATGTCACTAGTTTTGATGTGGCACCCTACTTGGGATACCCCCTAGTTGAGGTGCCATAACAATCCAAGCTTAATTCTTAATCCATAAATAAGCAATAAAATGAATAAGCCCATTAGAATTTTTTTTTCAAAACTTATTAGAGACATATAACAATTGATTTCAAACTTAGCAAACCTCATCAAAATATAAAGTACATACCATCAAAGGTTTTATAATATCAAACATAATATTTACATGCCTTAAGTTATAATTCAGTCTTATATATAAGAACATTTCTAAGATAAAGTATAGCATTTAAGGAAACCCATATATATACACACATCTATTCTATTGTAAAATTTCATTCATCGACCTAAGACTAAAATCCAAGTCCATCACCTGATTTTGTTTGAGAAAATCAAAGGTAAATTAGGGGGGTTAGTCCTAAGAACTTATTGAGAGATAATTGTAATTACATGCAATAGGGCTCTATCAAGGACAAATAAACTCAATAGATCATAGTTTAATAGTCAAACAAAAACATATCAAGATACAGTCAAATAGTCAAGAAACAGTTAAACAGTCCAGAAATAATCTATCAGTCAAAATACGATCAAATGATTAGAATACAGTTAAATGTCATATCAATCTTATATTGATCAAACTAAACTAAACTTACCCAGGCATGACAACCTATTACAAAACCTATCGAAACATATCAGAACAAACTTATACTAATCAATTGAACTTACCCAGGCATAGTGACCTGGTACAAAACTTATCCAAGCATATCGACTTGGTATAGAACTTACACTGATGAAATCGAACTTACCCAGGCATAACTACCTAGTACAGAACTTACTCGAGTGTATCAACTTGATATAAAACTTACTCAAGCATGACAACCTAGTACAAAACTTACCTAAGTATGACAACCTAGTATAAACCTTACCCAAATAGAATAAACTAGTATAGAACTTACCCAAACACGATAACTTGGTACAGAACTTACAAAGCATAGCTTGGTACATAACTTACCCAGGCATATCGGCTTGGTATATAACTTACCCAGGTATATCAACTTGATACATAACTTATTGTTGACAGAACAAACCCATGACACACCAATCGAACTAACTTACCTAAGCGTAACAGCTTTGTACACACCAAATTACTAACATAAAAAATCTATAATACCAATTAAATTCAAACTCAAATAACCAAATGAATAGATAACTGAATAGATCGGATAATAGAATAGTCAGATAACAGAACGATACTGATGATAGAGCAATTAGATAACATATAACTGACAGAAATCCTGGGTACCAAAACAAATAGAATTCAGAGTCAATAACAAGTGGTAACCCTCACATAGGTGTACATATCAGATAACAATTGAGATTCCAAATAATTCTCAAATTTCAACAAATCAGAATATAGTACAAAAATAGGAACGAACCTTTATAGAGGTGCAACAAATATCGATTAAGCTTAAATAAAGCAAGTATTGATTAGTAGACCCTCATGGGGTCATTCCATAAGAACGAATAGAAATAATTGAGGCCAAAATGGCAAACCCTCACAAGGGTTTTTCCATAAGAACGAATAGATATAAATCAAGGCCGCGTTGGTAGACTCTCATCTTTTGAAGTCTCAGAAATGTAGTCATTGATTATTGATCTGCAGGACCTTTTTCTTTGTCACCTAATCTAAAAGAATAGGTCTAAAGTCAAGATTCTCATTCGACCATCTAATCTGCAGTTGCATAAACAACGACCTAAAATCAATACTTAACTGGCTAAATCGATAGCCTCAATAAAGATATGCTAATAGCGCCGATCTCTTTAAAGGAATATAGTTGACTCCTAAATTGTGCAATTAATTTTGCCACAACATATTAAATTGATAACGATGGTCCAATATCCCTTAAATTCCCAAATTTATCTCAAATGTATCACATGATAAGTCAAATATAAGTTCACTAAACTCATAATGGTATGTGCATAACCCAAATATTATTTTTGTATCATCTCAATTAACCCAATTATCAACACTTAAGTTCCAAATCCATAGAATTAGGATTTAATCGCTTGGTTAACTCAATTATTCCAAAGTCACCATATATATAACAAGATCCTGGTCCACTAACTTATATAATTATATGTATGTCCTAATTTCTAGCTCAAATCACATGTATTCTTCATCTATATAATACATCATAAGGTTTGGAGGCATATACATACACATGCATACAATTAACATAAGTTTCTCATTTTTACCCAATATCTTTTTATCAAAGTTCTAAATGCACAATTAGCTTGTATGTATATAATCATCTTGACAAGATGTGCAAACTATTTTGTCATTGTCGTTGGCTATCGTCCGCTACCACTGGAGTTAGTCACCATTACCACCAGAAGATGTTCCTTAGCCCTATGAATCAAACCCCTCAAATAATTTTACCAAACATCATTGAATTGAAGGTCAATTTTAGCCTAGAAGCTTCAGTTCTACTATTTATCACCATGTCATTATTTCCTAATTACTCCGTCTATGGTGGTCCATTCCTAAAATTGAAGACACCGGCATGATCCTTGAACTGAGCTCGTTGAAACACACTATTCACATTCAAGTTTTAGTTATTGGAGTAGAGAAACCAATCAACCACCAATATGGCCAAAACTTTGAGCTCAGTTTTTGGCTGTCTTGTTAGTCAATTTTGGGTAAAGATGGTATATTTGTGTTCTATGCGAGGAGAGGAAGAAAATGATACCAAATTTGCTAAGGTTTGGTTGTCATAGAGGGGTGGCCAGTGAAAGGGTGGTTCATGGTGGTGCAGGGTGAAATGGAGAAGAAAAATGAAGAAAAAAAAAGGAAAAGAAAAGAATTTTATAAAATTCAACTTTTGGAAATTTGAAATTGGTCCTCAAACTTTTAAGCTAGCTTTCAATTAAGTCATTTCAAATTTGAGTGTTTTCTCTTTAGCCCCAAGACTATTTATTGCCTCATTTAACAAATAATAATTCCACTTTGACCTGCAAAACTTTCAAATGTTGGTCAATCAAGTTTTTCTCAATTTTTAAATCAATCCCAAAACTTTCAAAATTCTTACAATCAAGTCCTTTTTATTTATTTTTTTGAATCCTAAAATTTGATCAGTCAATATCTTGAATTCTAAATCCCTATTTTTCAAAATATCAAATTTTAAAGGTGTTACATCCATGCTTATGGCTTATCCCATACACATATTAGCAATTAATGTTGCATTATTTAACCAAGATTTCAGAGCTTTCAACTTATCTCTTACACAAAACAGAGATTAACGTCTTGTTATTTAACAAAGAATTTAGGGCTTATAGCTTATCCTATGCACACAGTAGGGATTAATGTCTTGTTATTTAACCAAGAGTTTAGGGTTTACAGCTTATCCCATGTGCACAACAGAGATTAACGTTCCATTATTTAACTAATAGTTGAAGGCTTACGGCTTATCCCATGAGCACAAAAGGAATAAACATCCTGTTATTTAGCTAAGAGTTCAGGGCTTATGGCTTATCCTATGCACATAATAAGGATTAATATCTTGTTATTTAACTAAAAGTTTAGGGCTTATGGCTTATCCTATGCGCACAGTTGGGATTGACATCCCATTTTTCTCATATAACAATTACAAATAGTAACATATAATAGAACAGTCAGATAATAGATCGGGCAGATAATGGACAGTCAAATAACAGAACAAATGGATAATGAATAGTCAGATAACAAAATAGATAGATAGCAGATGAGATGTTCTAGGTGATATAGATAGTAGGCAAGAGTTCTCGATGCCAGAACAAATAAGAATCAGAATTGATATCAAAAGATAACACTTACACAAGTGTACACATAAGATAACAAATAATAAGCGAGATTTTAAATAGTTCATAGATTCCAAACAATTTAGGATACAATATGGTAAACCTTCATAGGGGTTCATGATAACAACAAGATCTCAATTAATTCATAGATTTTAATAAACACGATGTAGTACCATTTAGAAATAGGAGCCCTGATAGGGGTTTATCCTAAAGATAGATAAATGTAAGATGTGTTAGATTGGTAGATTATCACTTCTGTAGTCTTAGAAAATGTAATCCACAATTAGCAATCTATTGGTCCGCGGGACCTTTTTCTTCATCGCCTAACCAAAAGAGTGTATTTACTGTCAAAATCTCCATTAAAATCTAATAATCCTTAATAATTACAATTACACCATTAGCAGTTTAAAGTCACTATTTACTTAATTAATATGATAGTTTTAGGGTTTATATCAGTTTTAGTTATGGAATGAATATGGTCCTTAATTACATACTTATTCTCATAAAATTATCCCAAATTAAAATAATAGTCCAATCATCATAATTAACCCAATTACCACCACTTAGGTCTGAACTTCATGAAATCCTCAAATTAGGGTTTAAATCCTTTAATAAACTTAATTAACCCAAAACTACCATATGATAAAATTGAATTTAGGTCCCCTAAGCTATATAATAATTCATGCATAGGAATATACACACAAATTATATATCAATTCTTATGCCAAGGTTTATGAGATAAAATGGTACAACATATATGTATATATACATATATAGGTGTAATCCCCACTCCAACTTTTGGACCCAAAGTCCAATTATTGAAGTTCTAGAATCACAAACCAACTACATGCCATGATTGTTGCGATAAGTTGAAGAAACTATCTCAGCTCTATCTTCGCTGGAGTTCGTCAACACTACCACTAGACGCATCTCAGCTCCATGAATTAAACCCCTCAATCAAATTTTCAATTATCTGCTAGATTGAAGTTCAATTGGCCAGAAAACCCATGGCGCCACCCAACGCCACCGTGACTATTTTTCATCAATTCCACCGCCATCGTCAAGCCAATCTTCAATGCAAAGGTATTTTGATGATCCTTGCATTGAGCTTTACCAAAAACATTACCCAAGTTGTAGCTTTTGCTGCCGGTGATGTCGCACCACCAAGCTCCACCAATCGAAACTTCAAGCTCAATTTTCAGCCACTGCATTGATGGGTTTTGCAAAAGGGTGGTATGGTTGAGTTGCTGGTGAGGAGAGAAGGGTAGTTGAGAAGTCATGGACGCGATGAAGAAGAATAAAGAAATAAGAGGGGAATGAAATTGAAATATTTATAAGGATAACTTTTGAAAATTCTCAATTGGCCCCCAAAACTATACCCCAACTTTCAATTGAGTCCTCTTGAAAAGTAACCATCTTTATATTAGCCCCTAAACTAAGTCAGTGCCTTATTTTCTCCTATTTGACCTAAAATTATTCTATGTAAACCCCATAATTCATAAATGTGGTCTAATAAAGTCTTCTTAATCTGTAATTTAACCCTAAAACTTTTAATTTTCATGCAATTAAGTCATTTTTATTAATTTAGAGCCCTAAAATTTGACCAACCAATATCTTAATTTCTCAATTTTTATTTTCTAAAATATAGAATTTTAGGGGTGTTGCAACATATCACAACATCTCTAAATTATACAAAATGTCTAAAAGTTCCCATAAGTAGATACAAACATCTTTTCTATTACAAAATGTGTTTGTCGATCCAACACTTGGAGTCCAAGCCCATTATCTAACCCTGTTTGGGAAAATCAAGAATGATATAGAAGGTAAGTCCAAAGGACTTAATGAGGGATAATTTCAATAATAAATTAGAAGGGATCTGTCAAGGAGGAATCAACTCAACAGATCATAAATTAACTATCAGAATAGAAACATATTAACAAATTACAGTTAGGATTAGATACAGATTGGATTATAGATAGTCAGGATTAGATTTCAGATAGGTCAAATTATAGGCAGTAAGGATACCATTAGAATATAAACATATCAAGATATAAGCATTAACAGGTTTAGTAATCAAATATTATCAGATTCAAGGTTACTAGTAGGTACTAGCTCAAGAGTTGTCATCATTACCTCAAACGGCCTGGGATTGTCTCAATCGGATCAGTTTGGGAGAAAATGTGGTCGTCATATTTAGTGAATGGCTCGGGAACATCTCAACCAAATTAGTTTGGGAGAAAATGCAGTTGGCTCATTTGGGTTAGACAACAACCCAATCTAGACCAAGAAACTACATCATGTTTGTTGCTTCATTAGCAAAATACAAACAGATTAGATTACAGGCAGTCAACATATTGATTATGAACAAATTAGAGTACCAGTAGTTAGGATACAGTTAGGTAGAACATACTTGATTAACAGATGCAGTTCAACAAATCATAACAGTACATGTGTACTAAACACTCATTCCAATCAGTTAGTCTTACCTAAGTGTGACAACTTGGTACATGGTAGTTGCCCATGTAAACTGCATAGTGCATTGTTGATGCCTAATGGGAGCCTTTAGCACATTGTGGATACCTAAGCAAATTGCTTAGGTTGGTAGACCCTCATAGGGCATACAAAATAAATACCCAAGAGATTAGACCCTCACCTCCATAGCCTCAGAAAATGCGGTCACAACTTACTGATTTGTGGGACCTAGCTCCTTGTCATCTAACCAAAAGAATAGGTCCACAATCAAAATCCTCATTCAATCCTAATAATTACAATCATTCAAATAATGCTCTAAAATTGATATTTAGTCACCTGAAAGGGGTTCGATCGACAATCTCAATAAAGAAGATCCTAAATACGTTGGTCTTGATAAAAGGGATGTAATCATGTTCTTAATTACCTAATTAACCTTACAACAATACACTAAATCAATAATAACTGTCCAATATTCCTTGATAACCTAGTTTCATTCTTAGGTTTCAAATCCACAAAATTAGGGTTTTCTCTTCCAGTTAACTTACATAATCCCAAAATTATAATAAAATAATGCAAATTCGATCATTACCCATGATATTCCAATCAAAATGCATCAATCAAAAACTAAGGACACACTCATGATTGTCACGATGAGGTGAGGATTCTACCTTAACTAACATAATGCTGGGTTAATTTCTCCAATTGCTACTAAATTGAAGCCTAATTGCAGCCTTGAAATTGCTACATCTTAACTCATCGTTGTGCACCAATATATCAAATTCTCCTTCACCGTTGGTCCATTCACTAAATTGGAGGTACTGGGATGATCCTTGAGCTAAACCAATCATAAAACCCAGCTTGAACTTTAGGTTCCATTGCTAAAACTGCTGTGCTCACTACCACTTATCGTCGCTCACTTTCAGTTTCAAGATTCTATTGGTTTGCTTGTTGGAACGGGATGCATGAGGTATGGTTGTGCTCTTAGTGGTGAGAAAAAGAGGTTGGATGGGTTGGTTTGGCAATTTGGGGCTTGTTGGAGAAGATCTTCAAAGAGGGTGGTTAAGGGTGCTCGGTGAAGAAATGAAGAAATTGGGGGGGCGGGGGGAATGGACCTAAAGAACATTTTTTTCCAGCTTCACAGAATGAGACCATGATTTTTGCTTGACTTTCAATTAAGTCCTCCATGGTTTTGACACCCTTCAATTTAGTTCACCAACTCCTTAGTGCCTCACATTGACTTGGTTGGCCCAAAATAATCCTACTTTGATCCACAAAACTTCCAATTGTTGGTCAATCAAGTCTACTCAAATTGCGATTTGAACCCAAAACTTTCAATTTCCATACACTTAAATCCTTCTTATTTATTTTTTGAGCCCTAAAATTCTACCAATTAATATCTTGATTTCTAAATCCTTACTTTCCAAAATACCAGATTTTAGGGATGTTACAAAATATGAAATATATCAATTGTGTAAAAGTATTTACTTAGCAATGATATTTTATTTTTTTAGCCATATATACATAATTTTTTATAAATAATTTATTAATTAAAGAGAAATACATGATTTTCTTATAAAAAATAATATAAATAAGTAAATATTCAACCAATCAAAATAATCTTATCAAAATACATGATATTATATAGAAAAAAAGGAAAAACAATTCTTTCTTATATGCACATAATTAGAAAAGGGTAAACCAAGCGGTAATAAATTTAATGAATATTTTTTTTTATGGAAACATATATAGTATTTATTTGTTTATTTGATAAGAAAATTGAAATAATTTCAACTACTTAATAAAATTATAATATTTTTAAATATACTATAAAATCACATTATTCAAGGTACATTATTCAAATATAAAGTTTATACAATTTATTTTATCTAGATAAATTGAGAGAGCAGCAACTAAAATATGGGTAGCGAGAAGATCTCATGCGCTAACAACATTCTGAACTTTTTCAGTATTTAGGTAAGAATTTGGGGACCAGATTCTCTTAAGAGAGGAAGGTCTGTAACATCGAAAATTTTATGATTTATAGAATTTAAATTTTATTATTTTCAATTTTGTGAAATTTAATTATTCCTTATATGTTACTTTATTTAAATTTCTTGGGGGCTAATTTGTAATTTTTGAAGACTTAATTGGATAAATTGCAAAACTTTAAGGGTTTGCATGGAAACTTTTAAATCAACTAGGACTCAATTGCACAACTTAAAACCTTAAGGGCTAAATTGAAAAAAAATAATAATCAAAATTAGATTTTAAATAAGGCAACCCCTGTTTATTTTCATCTTCTTTTTCCTTTTTCTCATTTTCTTACCCATTTCTCTTCCTTTATTCCTCAGCCACAGTCAACTCCATTTTTTCCCACCAACAACCATTTTTTTCCTCAACCAACCCAACTACCTTCCTCTCCTTATCATCAACTTCCCAACGGTGCCACATGCATAGCCAAACAACCGGCAAGCCACTTTGAGAGGAAGTCGAGAAGAAACTCATGGCAACGGCTTGATGGGTTTCCACATTTTGATGACCAAACTTGATTCTAAGGTAAGGGATAGGTAGAGCTTAGCTAAAGGAGCACTTTTGTAATATTGCATGGGAGTTTCATGCAGCAGCAGAGATGAAAATTTGAGAAACATCAATGGTGGTGTGAAGTGGTGGCAACAACTTCAGATCAAGTTTTGAGGGTGTTTTTGGTTGAATTTGGCAAAAGTTAATAAAGCATTGGAAAGCTTGCGATGAGACGTAGCTCTTGGTGGTAGTTTTGACATTTTTCGGCAATGGTAGTGGTTCTTAGGAAGAATCTCCTCGTAATTGCGGTGGTCATAGTGGACTGATCATTTCAGAGTTTTGAGGTCTTGATTGTGTGTCTTTGGATGAAAGATCAGTATTAGGATTGAGGTTTTATACATTTTCATTCTTTTAAATCTCTTGTACCTTTGAGTAATGGATTTCGAATTATATTGAGCAGTGAAAGTATTTCATGCATGGTTGATATTGGAATTTTAGACCCAAAATTGTATCAAATGTGATAATTGGGAAATATTTTAGTTAATTGAGTTAGAAAAACCCTAAATTTGGAAAAATTGGACCTTAATGACAATAATTGGGTTATTAAACTAATTGGCTTATTATTATTACTTAGCATATCGTTATGGATCTGAATTTATTATATCTATTACTCATATCATTAAGAACACTATAACCAATAGTAAATTAGCCATATATTTTTTAGAGTATTTCTCATCGATAATTCTATATGAAGTCCTTTGTCGAGTTAATTGAGTAGTTACTAATTTTACACAATTAATAGTATGGTTTTAATTATTAGAGATTATCCTGGTTGAATATGAGTTTTGATGAGTAAATCACTCTTGTAGTTAGGTGACGAGGAGTAGGAAACTGCTTGTGAGGCCTTTGGTTGTGAGGGTCTGCTAGTTTGGCACCTTTTCTATCTATCTATTATTTGTGATAAGCTCTTGTGTGGGTTTTCTGTTTCTCTGCTGTACTTTATTTATTTGAAGTTTGTAATGTGTTTAAAAATTCGAGTTGTTATCTACCATCTGAGTTGAGCACCTCTTTGAGGGTTATCATTTGATATCGATTTTGCTTTATTATTTGATATCTAATTTGAACACCCCTATGAGGGTTATCTTTTGATATTGAATTTGTTTCTATTTGTTTTGGTGCCAAGAACTTTCTTCACATTGTTAGATTTTTGTCCCTTATACCTTAGCCTTGTCGGCTCACCCCATGATCTTGATAATTGTGACAGTGATATTGAAATGGTTTGGTAGACCTAATAGTGTTAAAAGTCCTCCTAATTAGTCATATGTCTTGTTTATTGGAATAGGTCTTGTCGGTCATTGTTGAATAACATTCTTGTTATTTCTTGAAAGTGAATTATTATCTATTAACATTATATCATTCCACACATGGGGACACCCTTTGGAAGTTTCCACCTAGAGGGATGCCATGAGAAATTGGGCCTAGGGCTAGGTCCAAAAAGACGATCGGTGGGATGGACCAATGGTGATAGGTCTTTTAGCTAGTACCTCCCTAAGATCCTAACTTACAAGTAGCTGGAGGTAACGAATTATGAGTGGTGGGATCTGGAATGCAGTCGACCATGCCATATAAGTGAATTGTTACATGCCGTGCTGTGTGCTTGAGCAAATGGAGATATAAGGGAAAGTTCTTATGTTCAAATTAAATGTTATTGATTATTATCCTGTATTGATCGAGGAGCAAAAAGGAAGAATGCCAGTAGGTATGCTAAATGTTTACCTATTTCATATTTTTATGAGTTTAAGTTTGATTCACGTTAATCATGATTTGATCATTTGATTTGTTATCAAAAGGTCTTGTTATTTATTGTTGCAATTCAATATTTTCTCTCCAACTTCTATTATGCATTCCCCTCACTAAGTCCTTACGACTCACCCTCCTTGTTATCTATTATTTTTCCTAGACATGTTGAGGTGAAAGGTAGAGGATCATGTTTGGTTGGGAGTTTTTCTGTAATAGATTAGGTGTTATGGTTGTAAATATAGTCTGTACCTAATCGAGGCTATTATTTGGAAGACATTATGTAAATGTTGTATGAACTTAAGATACTTGGGTTGTATATATTATGTTTTATGGAGTGAACTTTAAGGTTAGTATGAGTTGTTTTTCCTTTGAGATGATTAAAATTTAAGTTGCCTACTTATCATTTGATTTAGATTTCAAGCTTGAATTGGTTGCTCATTCGCTTAAGGTGATGCTCCAAGTAGGGGTGCCATAGATGTGGTTTCAGAGCCTAAGTTTGACGATGACCTTGGCAAACGCGTATTAGGTGGATACATGATGAGTTTGTAAGAAGTAAGGGCCTATATCTAAGATAGTTGACTAGTTGTAGTCTTCACTTTCGAAGATGAACCTTAAACTTGTATTGAGGAGAGAACCCCAGTTATTTATATGAGACGGGTTAGGCAAGAATGTTGAATGAGGTTAGGGTGGTGATGGAAGTTTCTAGCTAATCTTTAATGATTTGATCATCATTGTCTGAACTTGATTTGATTTGTCAAATACTTTATAACTATGTCTCTAAGATTAAAATTTTAACACTAACTTTAGATGTCATTGTGTAATCTTGGTAGCAGTAATTTAGAAGGAGTTAAGGATGATCTAAGGAAAATAATGGCATCCCATGAAGGTTTTTATGCACTCAAACCACCTCAAGCAGCTTGGTAGGGAAAAGGGAGGTTGCTTGGTCCACGGGCTACCGGACAATGTGTCCTTAGGCAGAAGCACCAACTAAGTAGCCAACCTTGCCAGAGGAAGAGGTTTCACAAACCCCTCAAGTTAATCAACCAAGTGTGGGCCAGCCAACTGAGCCTATGTTCCAAATGTGGCAACAATTTATGTAGTTTTGTTAGCAATAGAGATAGGGTAACCGAGTAGAAAATGTTGAAGAGCCTACAGAGGATTGAGCTTTAGATCGGTTCCTCTGGTTGCAACCCCAAAATTCCTAAGGGAACCTGATGATAGAAAAATTGAGACATGGGTTAATAGCTTAGAAAAGATATTTGGAACCCTGTGATATCCAGGTAAGCAAAAGATACGATATGCCACATTTCTACTAAATGGTCCTGCACATGATTGGTGGTAATTGATCCATCATAGGTGGACTACAGAGGGAACTTAGTAGACTTAGGAAAACTTCACTCAGGAGTGTATGAAACAAATATGTACAGGAGGTGACCAAGTATGCCAGGGAAAGAGAATTCATGGAGTTAATCCAATGGACATCCATAGTTAGTCAATATAAAGCTATATTTAGCTGACTAATTCGGTATGCACCTCACATACTTGTAGATAAGAGGCGGCAAGTTTGTAAGTTTGTGGAAGGGTTATGACTCGAACTTAGATGGGGCATTCTCTTAGTGCCAATTAGTAAGTTTATCAAACTAGTGGAGTCATGAATCTAGCATCCAAGACATGTTGATTTTGTGGAAAGTCAGGTCATGATAAGTCAGAATGCTGGAAAAAGCATGGCAAATGCATAAACTGTGGTAGCGATCAGCACCTTATCAAGGATTGCCTCAACCTAAGGAGGCCAACCCTCGCAGAAATGGGGAAATAGGTGGCAGGATCTTGTGGAAAGCTAAAGGCCCGAGCATGAGCATATGCCATAACTGTAGAAGAAGTGCCTGATCCCTCTAATGTGGTTGAAGGTATGATTTTTATTTTTGGAATTATTGGAAATACCTTATATGATCACGGAGCTTTGCATTCTTTCATCTCTACTAATATGTTTGAAAAATTAAATATTTAACCTGAAGTTATGGCATATCATATTGAAGTTCAAACACCCTTAGGAATAGGGTTAATGATTGATGTAATCTTATACAAATTGTGATTGGGGATAAGGAATATTTAGTCAATCTTATACAAATGCTTATATAAGGATATGATTTGATCCTTGGAATGGATTGGCTATATAAACATCAGGCACATGTAAATTGTTATACCAAGTGCCTCACTCTTAGGGATAAGACATCAGTACCTACACGTCATCCCATAAATGATACTTCATTAGTACCTATTATATCTGCACTAAAGGCTAGAAAGATTTTGATGGACGATGGGTAAGGATTTTTGGTGTACTTTATCAATAAGCTTTGAGATATAGTTAAGATTAAGGAGGTGGAAGTGGTAGCTGAGAACTCAAAAAGTATTTTTGAAAGAATTAAACTTGTTACCCCCACACAGAGGGATAGAATTTATATTTCACACTCTCCTTAAGGCCATATCTTTTTTTAAGACTCCTTATCAAATGACCCCCCCAGAGCTTAAGGATCTGAAGAATCAACTTCAAGAGTTACTGGAAAAAGGGTTTATTAGACTAAGCACATCTATCTTAAGGAGCCCCAGTACTATTTATCAAAGAGAAGGATGGGTCTCTAAGGATGTGCATTGATTACAGAGAATTGAACAAGGTCATAATCAAGAATAAGTACCCCCTATCCCCATGTAGAGGAGTTGTTTGATCTGCTACAAGGGTCTAGAATCTTTTCAAAGCTAGATTTAAGATGGAGGTACTACCAACTAAAAATTAGGATGAGGATATCCCAAAAACAACCTTCAACTTTCGATACGATCACTTTGAATTTATGGTGATGCCCTTCAGACTAACTAATGCACCAACCACATTCATGGACTTAATGCATTTGATTTTTAGGTCGTATCTAGGCTAGTTTGTAGTCATCTTCGTTGATGACATTCTGGTGTTTTCCAAATCTAGAGAAGAGCATGCAAAACACTTATACATAGTGCTCAAGACTTTGAAGGAACATCGGCTATAAGCCAAATTCAACAAGTGTGAATTTTGGATGGAGAAAATAGCCTTTTTGGGATATATTATCACCTAGAATGGGATCAAAGTTGACCCCTCTAAGGTGGAAGTAATAGTCAATTGAAAGAGCCTGAGAATGTCACTAAAGTCTGAAGCTTCTTGGGGTTACCCAGCTATTATCAAAGATTTGTTCAAAATTTTTGTAAGATAGCCGGTCATTTGACCAAGTTGACGTAGAAGGATCAACCTTTTAATTGGAATAATGATTATGAGAGAAGCTTTCAAAAGTCAAAACACCATCTAACTATGACTTCAATCCTAGCTCTTCTAGATGACCTAGAGGGCTTTATCGTATATAGAGATGCTTCCAATAAGGGGTTGGGATTGGTTGCAGTCATTTTTGCATTATTGAAATGGAGGCATCGTCTGTGCAGAGTGACATTCAAAGTATACACAAACTACGAAAGCCTTAAGTACTTATATTCACAAAAGGATTTAAACATCAGGCATTGTAGATGGATGGAGTTTTTGGGAGATTATGATTTCTTCATCACTTACCACCTTAGAAAAGAAAATATAGTAACAGATGTATTGAGCCAGAAAGTTGGGTTAGCTCATTTAAATACAGCAAAAATATCAAAAATTCAAAACACAGGTGCCGCGCAAGACTGAAATAATGGGTTTGGGTTGCAGGAGTAAGAGTATAGCTTGAATTGTATGAGGAGATTTAGTGAGCTCAAGATCAAGATGAATGGATGTTGAAACAAAAGGGGATGCTTGGCAATTTTGAAAAGTTTGAATTGAGCCTTGATAACTAAGGTGCCTTCCTATATCGTAAAAGGATATGTGTACCAGAAGGGATAAAAGAGAGATTGCTAATAGAGACATATAAAACAAGATTCATGATTCATTCGGGGGGCACGAGGATGTGCCAAGATCTAAAGAAATAATTTTGGTGGCATGGTATGAAGAGAGATATCGTAGATTATGTGCAGAAGTGTCTAACTTGTCAATTAGTAAAGACAGAACATCAACGACCGTTAGGGTTGTTACAACTACTCCTTATTCTTGACTAGAAATAGGAAAATGTTATGATAGATTTTGTAACTAGTTTGCCAATGGCTCGAGGAGGATATGATAATATTTGGGTGTTAGTAGATCGACACCAAGTCTGCACATTTTCTACTAGTTGGAACACAATATAATGTTGAGAAGCTTGTGGAGCTGTACATAAAAAAGATAGTCCGACTGCATGGAATCCCCACTAGTATTGTGTCAGATCGAGATTTGAAGTTTAATTTAAGATTGTGGAAGAGTTTGCAAAAGCATTTGGGAACCTGACTATGGTTCAGTTCTATAGCTCATCTATAATCAGATAGGCAATTAGAAAGAGTTATCAAAATATTAGAAGATATGCTTAGGGCATTTGTTTTGAACTTCAAATGAGGTTGGATTTGACATCTCCTTTTGATTGAGTTTGCTTATAACAATAGTTATTAGTCTACTATTATAATGGCATTGTTCGAAGCCTTATATGGCAAGAAATGCCAATCACCAGTACATTGAGATTTAGAAGAATACCGAGGTAATATCGACAAGTCACCGAATACTGTAAGACCTGAGCTAATTCAAGAAACCATCAAAAAAGTATAGGTGATTAAGCAGAGGATGAAAGCAGCTTAGGCTCGACAAAAAAGTTACACAAATACTCAAAAGAAGGATTTAGAGTTCAAAGTTGGTGATAGATTATTTCTCAAGATATCCCTAAGGAAAGGAATTAAAAGAATCGACAAAGGTGGAAAGCTCAATCTGAGATATGTTAGGCCGTATGAAATATGTGAAAGAACTGGGTAGGTAGCTTACCATCTTGTGTTATCCCAAGAATTGGCAGGGTTACATGACGTCTTCCATATATCACAACTTTAAAAGTATTACCCTGATCCTTCTCACATCATTTCACCTGAGCATATATAGTTGAAGGATGATCTAACATATGAAGAACAGCTAGGATGTATTCTAGATTGGCAATTTTGAGAACTTAGGAATTAAAAGATTCCCCAAGTGAAGGTGTTATGGTGCAACCACAATATAGAAGAAGTAACATAGGAGCGAGAAGATCTCATGTGCTAATAATACCTTGAACTTTTTCAGTATTCAAGTAAGAATCTGGGGGCCAAATTCTCTTAAAAGTGAAAGGTTTGTAACATTCAAAATTTTATGATTTATAGAATTTAAATTTTATTACTTCAATTTTGTGAAATTTAATTATTCCTTATTCCATTGTTATTTTATTTAAATTTCTAGGAGCCAAATTATAAGTTTTCAAGACTTAATTGAATAACTTGGAAAATTTAAGGGTCTGCATGGAAATGTTTTAGTCAACTAGGACTCAATTGCACAACTTAAAACCTTAAGGGCTAAATTGAAAAAATTAAAATCAATCAAAATAGATTTTAAATAAGGTAAGCCCTATTCATTTTCATCTTTACTTTCTTTTTCTCATATTCTCACCCATTTCTTTTCCTTCATTCCCTTACCATGGTTAACTCCATTTCCCCCCACCCATAACTATTTGTTTTTCTTAACCAACCTAACTACCTTACTCTCCTTATCACCAGCTTCCTAATAGTACCACATGCACAACTGGACAATCGACTAGCCATTGTAAGAGGAAGCTAAGAAGAAACTCACGATAGTGGGTTGGTGGGTTTCCACATTTAGATGACCAAACTTGGTTAAGAGGTAAGGGATAGGTAGAGCTCAACTAGAGGAGCACTCTGGTAATCTTGCATGGTGGCAAAGATGAAAATTGGAAAGAAATTGACGGCGGCATGAAGTGGTGGTAGCAGCTTCGAGTCGAGTTTTGAGGGCTTTTCTAGTTAAATTTGGCAAAAGTGAATGGAGCATTGGAAAGCTTGTGATGAGACACAGCTCTTAGTGGTTCAGACATTTTTCGGCAGTGGTGGTGCAGTGACGACTCTTAGGCAGAATCTCCTCTTCATCATGGTGGTCACAGTGGAGCGATAGTTTGGGGCTTCAAGGTTTCGATTGTGTGCTTTTGGGTAAAAGATTAGTATTAAAATTAGGGTTTATACATTTTTGTTTGTTTAAATCTCTTGTACCTTTGAGTAATCGATTTGAATTATATTAAGTAGTGAAAGTGTTTCATGCATTGTTGATGTTGGAATTTTGGACCTAAAATTATATCAAATGTGATAATTGGGAAATGTTTGAGTTAATTGAGTTAGAAAACCCTAAATTTGGAAAAATTGGACCATAATGATGATAATTGGGTTATTGAACTAATTGTCTCATTATTACTGCATAGGATACCAATATGGAATTGAATTGCTTATATCTATTGCTCATATCATTAAGAACCCTATAATCGAGAGTAAATTAGCCGTATTATTTTAAAGAGTATTTCTTACTGATAATTTTGTATGAAGTCTCGTGTCGAGTTAATTGCTTGAAAGTGAATTGTTATCTATTGGCATTGTATCATTCCATGCATAGTGACACCCTTAAGATGTTTCCACCTGGAGAGATGCCAAGAGAAGTTGGGCCCAGGGTTAGGTCTGGAAAGATGGCTAGGTGGAACAGATTGACAGTGACAAGTCATCTGGCTAATATCCACCTAAGATCCTAACTTACACATAGCTGGAGGTAACGAATTGTGAGTGGCGGGATCTAGCATGCAGTCGACCATACCATATAATTGATTTGTTACACACCGAGCTGTGTGCTAGAGCAACTGGAGAGATAAAGGAAAGTTCTTATGTTCAAATTAAATGTTATTGATTGTTATCCTGTATTGATCAAGGAGCAATAAGAAAGAATGCCAGCAGGTCTGCTAAATGTTTACCTATTTCATGTTCTTATGAGTTTAAATCTGATTAATGTTAATCACAATTTGATTATTTGATTTGTTATCAAAAGGTCTTGTTATTTGTTGTTGTAATTCAATATTTTCTCTCCAACTTCTATTATGCATTCCCCTCACTAACTCCTTAAGACTCACCCTCCTTGTTATCCTTTATTTTTCCCAAATAGGTTGACATGAAAGGCAGAGGATCATGTTTGGTTGGGAGTTATTCTGTAACAAACTAGGTGTTATGGTTGTAAATATACTCTACACCTAATCGAGACTATTATTTGGAAGACATTTTGTAAATGTTGTATGAACCTAAGATACTTGGGCAGTATATATTATGCTTTATGGAGTGATCTTTTGGGTTAGTGTGAGTTGTTTTACCTTTGAGATGATTAAAATTCAGGTTGCCTACTTATCATTTGATTTAGATTTCAAGCTTGAATTGATGGCTTATTTGCTTAGGGTGATACTTTGAGTGGGGGTGCCACAACAATGGTAAAATAAAAATTCAATATAATAGAGAAATGCTTATATGAACATACAAAAATATTTAAAAATAGCATTGAAAATAAATATGTAAAATATAATTAATTGAAATAAAAAAGTAGGCCATGCTGTTAACTTTTAAGTAATACAAAAATTACAACCATAAGTTGTCTATAAGAACTTTAGTTTTAAATAAAGATTGAGGAAATAATAAAGTAATAACATTGATAAAATAGTTAAATATATTAGAAAAGTATCTAATTAATTTAGAATAACAAAACAAAAACAATATAAACATTGATAAAAATTTTCTACGAATTGAACTTTAAATTAATCAAAAATTAAAAAAAATATCATTATATTGTGCTAATTAGGGAAATAAGTCCTACAATTAAAAATATAGAATCTTACTATGAATAATGTAGAAATAAAATGAAAAAAGAATAATTGTAGAGTAATAATATTTATGTATAAAATAAATAAAATATTTATCAATTAATCTTGTGATAAATTAAATTTATAAGATAGAATTTTATGATAAGAGTACTTAATATAATGCTTATAAAATGCTTTTTAAATTATAAACTTATTTAGTGAGATAAAAATATAATTATTTATATTTTTGAATTATCTTGATGAGATAGAGATCCATATTGCAATTTTGGATAAACACAATACATTGATTTAGTTATCATAGATAAGTTGATCATATTGATGAAATATAAAAGTAAATAAATAAACAATGAAAAATTTTCAACTGAATTATAGATAATAGTATAGATACTATTATGTATAGCACGATGGTGTGGGATCCATGATTGTACAATTTTGATTCTAATTATGCAATTTTGGCCAAATGGCAAACTCTTAGAATTTTCGGTATTTTAATTCAATTAAAAAAATTTAATTAGTTGTTTATTATTATTTTTAACCGATATGATTGTATCTTATCTCTAATTTTCTTTCATTCGAAATTCAAAATATATTTAATAATATTTCATAATCTTTGCTAAATGCTAGAAGTTTGAGAAATGAATAATTATAAATTAACTAATATGTAAGAGCTCAATTTATCAAAATTTTTAAAATTTAATTATTTTTATAATAATATTTTTTAGATATGTAAAATATTTTTAGGTAAAACTATATATATAGAATATAACAAATAATTTAATTTGAGGAATATTTCAAATATAAAAAGTTACTTTTTGCAACAACTATAAACTCTCAACTTTATTTTATTTTATTATTATTAATTTAAATCATTTTAATTTTTTAGCAATATAATAGAGAGCTCATCTATCTACCTATACTATTATATATAGCACGATATTGTGGGACTCACAATTGTGCAATTTTAATTTTAATTTTAATTGTGCATGTTTGGCGAAATGAAAAATTCTTAGAATTTTTAGGTTTTTTAATTCAATTGAAAATTTTTCATTAGCTATTTATTTATTTTTATATTTCATTTTAATACAATAAACTAAACTATTATAACTAAAATATCATATTGTGTTTATCAATAATTGCAATATAGATTTCGATCTCATAAGATAATTCAAAAAACATCTATAGTTATATTTTTATCCTATTAAATAAGTTTATAATTTAAGAAATATTTTATAAATATCATTTTAAGTACTCTTATCACAAATTCTATATTATAAATTTAATTTATCCTAAGATTAATAGATAAATATTTCACTTGTTTTACACATAAATTTTGTTATTCTATAATTATTCCTTTTATATTTTATTTCTACATTATTCATAGTACAATTTTATATTTTTAGTTGTATGACTTCTTTCCTCAATTAGAATATTATAATGATGTTTCTTTTTTCTTTTTAATTAATTTAAAGCTCATTTTGTAGAGAAAATTTAATATTTTTTTGAAACACATCTTTATATTATTTTTGTTTTGTTTTTATTTTAAATTAATTAAATACCTTTTTTAATATATTTAAATATTTTATTAATATTATTAATCTATTATTGTTTTAATATTTATTTAAAATTAAAGTTCTTATGATCAACTTAGGATTGTAATTTTTCTATTACCTAAAGTATCAACATTCATTATTTTTTTTATTTCAATTAATTATATTTTGTATATTCATTTTCAATGTTATTTTCAAATATTTTTGTATGTTTTAGTATGAATTTATATTTGATATTGAATTGTTATGTTACTATTATTTTAGTTGCAGCTTTCTCAATTTATTTAGATAAAAAAAATTATATAAACTTTATATTTAGACAATGAAAATAATGTGATATTATGAAATATTTAATAATATTATAATTTTATTAAGTTGTTAAAATTATTCCAATTATCTTATCAAATTAATGAAGAAAAACTATATATGTTTTTATGAAAAAATATTCATTAAATTTATTAGCACTTAACTTATCCATATCTAATTATGTGAATATAAGAAAAAAAAATTAATTTTTTTTATATAATATCATACATGTGCTTTGATGAGTTTATTTCAATTGGTTGAATCTTTACTTATTTATAATATTTTTATAAGAAAATTATTTTATTTCTCTTCAATAAATAAATTATTTATAAGAAATTATGTACATACAACTAAAAATCAAAATTTCATTGCTAAGTAAATACTTTTATATAGCTGATAGATTTTATATATAGTAATTTATATTCAATTTCACAATATTAACTTATTTTTTATTTAAAGAGAGATTTTTTTAATTTAATTATATATTTTTATCCAAAAATGCTCAAAATTTATCCCAAAAAAGTGGTTGATAACTAAGTTATTTCAAAACAACAATCAATTTTTCATATTTAATAATTTTTTTTTTTGTATTTATGTATATACAACCACATTATTTTTAGTTGAAGTAATACAATATTCAATTATTTCTAAAACAATTAATAAGTAAATAAATAATATTTAACTATTTGATCAAATAAATTATTTTTATTTATTAATTAAATAATTATTTTCTAGAGAACTTCATAAGTAAAATTAAAATATTTAACAATCATAATTATCACTTAATATCGTGACTTACTTGAAATTTTTTACAAACTTATTTATTGCTAATGAAAGAAATAAAGAAATATTTATGTAAAATATCAAATCATCACATCTTTATTAAAGAGTTAGAAGTTTGAGTAATAAATAATTATAAATTAATTGATGTACTAGTCCTCAATTTACCAAAATTTTTAAAATTTGATTATTTTTAAACTAATATTTTTAGATATGTAAAATATTTTTAGATAAAATTATATATATAGAATATAACAAATAATTTCATTGAAGAATTTATTTTAAAATTTGAAATAAATACTTTTATATGGGATGAATATATAGTTGACATAGTTGATAATTTTTAAATGTTTAATAAATGACCACTTAAATAGCAACTTATATCAATTTTTATATTTTTTGATATATTTAATTACACTATTTTATAATTATATCGCATGCATTTATTTTGTTATTTTTACTTATAATAGTTCAATAAAATATTTTTACATGGATTAACGATGTGAGATAAATATGTATATATATATATATATTGAAAGTAAGTATTCATTTAATTATTTGTAATTTTTATATTCCAATTATAAAAGAAACTTACGAGAGATTGATATTTTATTTTAAAGTGAATATTAAAAATTTACTTATTATTTCATTTACATACATAATATATATTAATTGATAATTTTGAAAATAATAAAATAACTATATATATAAATAAAAATAAATAAATTTTATTTATTAGAGTTATATAAATTATTAAGAGATATTTTTGCTTATAAAAATTGTATGTTCCAAACTACTTATTTAATTAGTTATCAAATAATTAATAACCTAATGTAAGTTATTTTTATAGATAAAGTACAAAGAGATTATGTATTTACTGTAATAAAAAAATATTTAACATCTAAAATTCTCAAATGTCATGAAAATTGTAACTATAACTTCCACATATATAACAAATCATACAAAAACGATTTATGTTAGTCAAGAAATTATTTGTTTATTTATCATATCAAAATATGTATGTATATATATAAATAGATATATCTAATTTAAAAAGTGTATTTAATAAATATTTTGTGCCCTATTTTTATTTTCTTAATTCTTTTATTTATTTTTTGAAATTTTATCATTTTATAAATTTTTGTATAATTTATATACTTAGAGTGAGCAATTCTTGATATTCTAAAATTTAATTGAAGTATAAAATTATCTTCAAACATAATTTTTTAATTAAAATATTTATATTATTTTATTTAATTAGTGGTAGATTTTCTTTCATTAAATGCTAAAAATAATTACAATTCATGTTTTAATCACATGAAGTAAAATAAATATTATTATAAAAAAAGCTATTTCAATCATATAATTATATTCGGTGTGCATCACATTGGGCACAGGCTAGTAGATTATATGTAGCACATTGGTGTGGGACTTGTAATTGCACAATTTTAGTCAAATTCTGAATTCTCAGAATTTTGAGTTTTTTAATTAAATTAAAAAAATTTCATTGTTTGTTAATTTATTTTTAATTTTATTTTAATACAATTATCTTATCTATTATAACTAAAAGTTCATATTGTACTTATTGAAAATTATAATATTAATTCTGACATCAAAGGATAACTTCAGATATTCATAATGATAGATTTTTCTTTCATCATAAAAGTTCAGAATATCCATAATCATAGATTTAATATTTCATCTCATCATATAAATTTAATTCATAATGTTTTTGGTTATTGTATTTGCATTTTACTATCCTTTTTCTATAGTTCTTTTTGATTTCTCTAGGTAAAAAGGAAAATTATTTGTGTTCGTTTTAAATGTGAATAATGTATCTAGAATAGTGTGGCCAAATGAAGTATATCATTTTACTAAGTAGTTGAAATCAATTCAATTTTTCTATCAAATGAATGAAGAAAAATATATATATTTTTTTATATGGAATCTACTTAATTAGATAATAAAAATATATGGTATTTCAATTACATAAGTATGCTTTTTTTAATGTGGAATTACTTAATTATACTTGGTATTTATATTTCAATTTAACTAAATATTTATTTTTATTTATAATACTTTTATATAAATATTTAATTTCTCTATCAGTATATATAAGTTATTTATAGAGACATACTTATATATACTTAAAAACTTAAAATTCATTACTAAATAAAATACTCTTTTATATGATATGTGTATATTCCACATTTTGATATTTTATACTTTAATAATTTTAACAATTAAAACAATTGTCCGTGACTTGACATGATGAAAAATAATACACACAATAGACAAATTGAGTGTATCTAATAAGTGTAAAGTTGAATGATTTAAATAAAAAAAAATATTAAGGTGAAAAAAGGTTAGATATTTTATTTTTTAATTTAACTATATATTTTTATTTCAAGAACAATTTAAAATTTATCTAAATAAGGTAGTTGATAATTTAAGTTATGTCAAAACAATGAAATTAATCTTTCATATCAAATAATCTTTTTATATTTCAAAATTATAATCACTTTATTTTTAGTTGAAGTATACATTCTTGAATTGTATCTATATCTTAGTTAAATAATTCTCTCCTTATAACACCTTATAATTTTAAATATGCATATAATTTGTAAAATAACTTATGTTATATATATATATATATATTTGACAAGTGAAAAAAATGACTTTGCAATCATGATTACTTTTTACATACTATAATTCACTTAAAACACTTTACAATCGATCAATTTCTTATAAGAAGAATAATATACCAATTTTGGGGAGTACCAAATCATTATGTTCTTAATAAAGAGTTTGCAATTTAATAAATGAATAATTTTAATTACATTAGTTGATATGTAAATTCTAAACTTATAAAAGTTTTCAAATTTAATTATTTTTAAGATCTCTAATAAACATGCAAAATATTTGTAGATAAAATCAAATATCTAGAATATTAACTAATATTCTATTTTGAATTTAAAGTATATTATAAACTAGCATATGTCTTGTGCTCTGCACACATTAAAATAATTATAATCCAAAATATGATTTATATGCATTATTTTTGTAACACCCTTATAATTCACGATATATTAATATTTTATTTAAATATTATTTTCTGAGAATTTATTTAATACTTGTGAAATTTCAAAAGTTTTGTGGGTTAAAACATAATTTTTAAAGATGTAATTGCTCTATTTCTTTAATTATGAGGGTTTAATGTCTAATTTTATCAAATTGAGGGACCTAATGTGAGGTCTCATGAAATTGATGGCTATATTGAATTTCACCAAAATATTTTGAACTCAATTGCTCAACTTAAACTTTCCAAGGACCAACTTGCAAAATGGGAAAAATTGATTTAGACAAAACCAACAACAGTGTTCTTTTTCCATTTTTCCTACTTTTCTTCATCCTTTTTATTTCTCTATTTCTCTTCACCGTGACCACTACTACCACACACACTCCATCAGTGACACCCTCATTTTTCCACCCCACACCCCAAATGTGGTCACCTCACCTTCAAGTCTCTAAAAACACCATCAAGCGAGGCTGATAGTCACCAGAGATGCATGACAGAGGAGACCAAAAAGAGAAACTCATGGAAGGCAACTGGGTTTCAACATTTTTGGCGTCCATCAGCAAATCTGAAAGGTATTGTGAATAGCACTCAATGAGGAGAATCACATGGGATCTTTGCATGGTAGTGAAATGTGGTGGCAAGGGCAAAAATCGACGGTGGAGCTAAGGTGGTTTTAACACTTTAAGGAAACAATTAACCCACTTCTCGGTGGATAAATCAAAAACCAAGGGTACTGTTGGAAAGCTCTCAATGAGAGGAGTCGAATGGTGGTGGTGTTGAACTTTCCAATGGCAGTGGTGTTGAACTTTCTAGCGGCGGTAGCGTGGTGGCGGCCAAGAGAAAGAATTCTTGTCTTGTTCCTAGGAGCGTATGCATGCAAACTAATTGTGGAAATTCTCGTTTGTGATATATTGGTATATAATAATGATTTATATATGTGATTGCATGTGTGTATATACACATTTTGATCATCGTCAAATCTTGTATTCTCATATATTATGGCAAAAATAATCGATTAGGACACCCTAGCATAAAAACAAAATAACTTTGATTGATTAAATGAGTCTAGTGAATTAAACTGGTATTATTTTATGTAAGCTATAGGTTATGTAGTATATTAAGTGTAGAAGACCCTAATTTTATGTAACCATGATTTAATAGACTAAAGTTTGGATTTTATTGGTAACTCGATTGCTATGATCAATATCAAGTATCAATAGGATAATTACTCAGAATTGGATTGTTATCAGTTTGATTCTAAGTATTGATGATCGTTAGAGTTGAATAAGGATTTTGATATAAGGTTATTCTTTTGAATAGGTAATGGAAGATTCAACCATGAGAACCAGTAGAGTTTGACTATGTCGCTGATGTGATTAAGGTGATAATCTTAACCTTTTGGGTATTTGTGATTGCCCTATGAGGATCTACCGACTGGTAATTCTTTAAGTAAAGCAATACAATTGAGATTGAATCCAGTGTGGCTTAGTTGATCTGATACCTATCATTGCTATTGATACTACTATCAATTTACTGTTGAACCCTATGAGGTTCTATTGTCTGATTCTTGATCTGATTATCATTCACTGTTGTGTTCTAAACTCTATGAGGTTTTATTATTGGATATTTGATTTTATTATTGTTTATTATTGCTTTCTAAACTCTGTGAAGTTCCATTATCTTGACTATCGTTATCGTTTATTATTGTTATCTGAACCCTGTGAGGTTTTGTTTCTTGGTATTCAATTTGATTATCATTTATTATTGCTATCTGAACCCTATGAGGTTCTCTTAACTTGATTATCGTTCTTTGAACATTGCTAACCATTGAACTTATAAATCATACTATTGTTAAATTATGTACTAAATTTATTTTGAATCCACGATTCATTATGTTCTAGTACCATGCACAATTTTGTGTCTCTTATGTTACAGTATCAATCAAACTATATCATATATTATTGTTAGCCGTGTTAGCTTTCTTGATTGATTTGATTGTCACCGTTACGTACTGACTTAATTGAAACCATTCTATGAAACTTATTATTCTGCTATGTTGGCATATTAACTGATTGATTGATTGAACTGAAATGCATGTGTACAGAAGAATTATTAGCTGAGTGCTTTGCCAAGCTGTTATGCTTGAGCTATTGTTAATGTTAAGTTGCTGTGCTTGAGCTATTGTTAATGCCAAGTTGCTATGCTTGAGCTACTTTATTATTGAGCTGTCATGCTCAAGCTACTGAACTAATTGTTACTATATTGAATTGGACAGTTATGATATTATTACGGAGGCATAAGGATGAACTAATATGCATGTTATATTCAATTTGTTGATTTGCATATGTGGTTGAGTTTGCTATCCTTGTACTTATATTATGCTCTTGGAGTAATAAGATTAGAGTGGTGTTCAGCCTAGATCGGACTAATGTTCTGGGCTAACGAGCCACATTATACCTCTCAACTCTGATCGATTGAGACGTCCTAAAACCTCATGAGTAGGATCGATTGTGATAAACACGTTATTGAGCCAATGGTCTCAGTTTTTGAGCTAGCATTTGTTAGTAATTTGACTTCTTTTATTATGTTTTTTTGGCATTGACTTGTTGTTCTCAAGCTACACTATTATTGATTGATATCTGTTAAACTTTGATGTATAATTGATCATGTATTGCTTCACATTATTCTCACTGAGTCTTTCTGACTCATCATTGTGTATTACTCATCTCTATTTAAACAGGTATCAGATAATAGGATCTGAGGACTGACAAACCTAGTAGATGATGATTGAATTGGAGCCTGTTATGTATATATATGACTACATTTTGGATTATTTTGTTTAGAGATATTGTGATGTGTCATGGTTACTAATATACTCATGGTTTATATGTATAAATTATGGTACTCAAAATGACATTTTGGTTTGAATGTTGTTAAACTCTTTATTATGGTATGTAGCACTTTGATATAGCTTTTGCATTTTAGGTTAAACCATGCTGTAAGATTGTGATGCTGTTGATATTATTGTTAAAAATTTGTGAAAAATTTTATATGCCTTTTGATTGTAATGGTGCTTGCTTAAGGAATGAATGTTTTAGTACCTCAGCTTAGGTATTATCCCAATAGAGGCGCTATAGGTGGTATCAGAATTTGGGTTTGGAAACTCAAGCTAAACAAGGACAAGATCCTAAGATACGACCTTAAGTGATCTGCATTTGTTGGAAAAATGTTATGTAACTTGGGAACTTGAGATGAAATTGTTTTGTTTGATATTGATAAGGGAAAGTTATGACTGTAGGATGGCTAATGGGCACGGGGATCGAAAAGAACCCATTGAGAAAAATGAGATTGTAAAGGCCCTGTTGGAGAAGATTAGAGCATTGGAGGCAAAGAAAGAGGAATTAAATGGAAAATATGAATTCCTGTAGGAGAAACTTCATGACATGAGAGAGGACTTGATGGATAGAGGGGTCGAGGCTTATTATCTAAGATTGGTGATGGGTGTTAGAAGCTATATGTTGGATAGATTGCACGGGGATATAGAGAGAGAGAGGTATAGGTTAGGATAGCAGAGGCCTAAATTGAGGAGCTTAAGGCCATACGATTTAAGATGGTAGAAACCTTTAAGACTTGAGAGTTTGATCCTAGGGGGAATGATGAGTTGACTTAGGCTATCATTGGGGAGGTTAGGTGAATAGTAGCCTATTATGGTAGTGCTATAGATCGGCTATAGGATTTAGGATAGGGATCGATATTGGGACAGGACCATTAAGGATCCGACCATGTTAGGAGCAAGGACATGATTAGGATATTCGTATTGAGGAGGTTTTTGCTAGAGAGCCAGCATAAGAGCACGTAGTAGGATTTGTTGAGGATGCCCTTGAGGAGGACCTTGTAGAGAAGGATCCGAAAGAGAAGGAATCGAGTGATGAGGATCTAAAGATGGACCTAGTGTAGGAGTTTCTAGTTGACGTACCACTCGAGGATAGCCTAGCTAAGCCAGAATTCCTAGATGATATGCCACACGGAGATGACCTTATTAGGCTAGATTTTCTGAAGGATGCTTCCCTTGAGGAGGACAAGATTATAGAGATCAAGGAGGTAAATAAAGATGCTGAGTTAGTTATCACCGATGAATAAGATATAGATTGAGCATTTTGTTAGCATATCTCAGACATATCTATATATATGTGTACATATATCATCATTTTACCCATTGGACTAACTAATTCAGCTATGTTATTTAACCTTAGGATAGTACCCATATAGCCTTGTCAATTTTTTTCTGACTAGGCATACTGTTAGCATGAGCTATTTTGAAATTTTGAAACTATAAATACTCAAATGTAGCTGCTTACGCGAACTTATATATATGAATAGAACTTTTTCTCAGTTGTAATCTTCTCGAGTACTAATTGTTTAATGTGGTTTGACCTTTTAATTGCTTTTGTATTTATTTTATGTATTTTCCCTACTATAACTTGAGTTTGAGAAAGTTGATAATAATTCGGGTATTGTTGCTATAAAATGATCACAAGTCTAAAGTTAGAGAAAGATATAACATGTGATGGCATCCCGTAGGAGTGTTGATGCCCTCGATTCGACAAGAAAAGGCAGTAGGGAAAGACTATCGGGCAGGCGAGGCATCGCATACCGAAACCTTGGATGGGGAGAACCCACCTATCAATAGACATGGCTTAAGAAAGAAGGCTCATACTCTAATCTATTGGACTAGCCAACCATGAGCCAAATTGCTAAGTATGGGGACCCTGAAAGGCAACCCTAAAAGGCAATAGGATCAGTAACGTGGCCTAGCTACGGGAGATAAAGCACAGGTAATTGATGAAGATACTGATGGTCGAGTGTTAGAGCAATTTCTGTGGCTTTAACCCCCTAAATTATTTGGAGAGCCTGATGACAAAAAGGTTGTGATGTGGGTTGAGAGTTTCGAAAAGATATTTGGCACTTTATGATACCCTAATAAACAGAAAATCAGATACACTATCTTTTTCCTAAAAGGCCCTACACATAATTAGTAGAAAATGATTGAACGAAGGTAGACTGCCACAGAAACACTTAGAATTGGGGAGAATTTCACTTGAGAGTTCATGGAAAAATATGTTCCTTTAGTAGTCAAGCAGGCAAGAGAAAGAAAATTTATGATTCTGATTCAAAGGAACCAGTTAATCAGGTAATATGAGGCAACATTTAGTTAGTTAATGCAATATGTCCCTTTCATAATAGAGGATGAGAGTAGACAAACACGGTAGTGCGTATAGAGGTTGAGATTAGAACTTCGATAAGGAATGGCAGCTTTTGACCTGCCAAACTTGAACATGGCAGTGAGAAAAGCATTACAATTGTAGTAGGAATTATAAGAAATTTGCAAAATTTAAAAAAAGAACCAAAAGGCAAGACCACATCCTGAAGGACAAAGTTGTGCAGGAAGGAAACAACCTAAGTTATATATAGGAAGTGCTACACCACAAGCACCACATGTTGGAAAGATAATGGACCCAGCCCAGGGCATGAGTCAAAAATAATATAGATTATATGGAAGGTTGGGACATAAAAAAGCCGAATGTTAGATGAAGTAAGGTAAATGCATGGGATGTGGCAACGACCAACATTTCCTATGAGACTACCCCAAGAGAAAAGGGCTAGCACCTACTGGCAGAAAAGGAAAGCAAGTAGTGGGAGGAAAAGAAAAGCAAAAAGTGCAGGCTCAAGCTTATGCCCTGACAAGAGAGGATGCACCCGATTTGAATGAGGTAGTCGAAGGTATGATCCCTCATTTTCGCAAAAGTTGAATAAGCTACCTGAAACTATAGCATACCAAATAGAGGTTCTGAAGCCATTATGAATAGGGTTTACTACTAATACTATATATTATGAATGTTTGATCATGATAAAGGGTGAAATCTACCTAGCCAATCTGATTCAAATGCCCATTCCAGGATATGATCCGATTCTTGGTATGGATTACTTGTATTGACATCAAGCACTGGTGAACTGTTATATGAGGTATGTGACGCTTGGAAATATGGTGTCGGTATCAGCCCACCAATCAATAGAGAAAAATCATTCAATCCCAATTATATTTGCATTGAAAGCTAAGAAACTTTTAAGAAAGGCATATAGCAATTTTTAGCTTATCTTATTAATAAGCCCCAAGATAAAACTAAAATCAAAGAGGTAGAGCAAGTGGCTAGATACCCTGAAGTATTCCTAAAAGAATTAAACTCATTACCTCCAGACAAGGAGATAGAATTTGTCATTCATACTTTTCCAGGGACTATACCGGTATCCAAAACTTCTTATAGAATGGCACTAGTAGAATTGAAAGAACTGAAAGATCATCCCCATAGAGAGTCCCAGTACTATTTATTAAGAAAAAAGATGGGTCATTAAGAATGTGCATTGATTTTTGGGAGTTGAACAAAGTTACTATAAAAAATAAGTACCCCTTACTGCATGTAGAAGAACTATTCGATCTTTTGCAAGGATCCACAGTCTTCTCAAAGTTAGACTTGAGACAAGGATATCACCAGTTAAAGATTAGAGAGAAAGATGTCCCGAAGACTACTTTTAATTTATGATATGGTCACTTTGAGTTTGTGGTGATGCCATTTAGTCTAATAAATGCCTTGGCGGTATTCATGGATCTAATGCATCTAGTATTTCAACCATATCTAGATAAGTTTGTGGTTATCTTCATTGGTGATATCCTGATATACTCGACGACTCGAGAAGAACATACTGAGCACTTACACTTAGTTCTTGAACCTTGAAGGAGCATAAGTTATATGCTAAGTTCAGTAAGTGTGAATTTTAGATAGAGAAAATATCATTTCTTGGCTATGTCATATCCCAAAATAGAGTAGAGATTGATCCCTTTAAGATAAAAGTGCTAGTTAATTGGAAGAGACCCGAGAATGTGATGGAAGTTCATAGTTTTTTGGGTCTAGTTGGCTATTATTGAAGGTTTATACAGGATTTTTCTAACATAGCTAGCCCTATGACTGGGCTCACTCAAAAGGATAAACAATTTAATTGGGATGAGGACTGTGATAGACGTTTCCAAGAACTAAAGAATAATTAACAATGGCCCCAATTTTGGCTCTTCTAGAGGGATTAGAGAATTTTGTAGTATATGCAGATGCCTTAAAGGAAGGACTTGGGTGTGTATTGATGCAAATAGGGCAAGTCATTACCTATGCATCCCAAAAGTTCAAGCTACATGAGGAAAATTATCCCACTCATGACTTAGAGTTGGCTGCAACAGTTTTTACCCTATCTAAATGGAGATATTAGCTATATAGAGCCACATTTGAGGTGCACATAGACCATAAAAGTTTCAAATATTTAAGATCACAAAAGGATCTAAACATGAGAAAGGACCGATGGATGGAATTTTTTGAAGATTATGATTTCTCAATCTTCTATCATCTTGGGAAAGTGAACGTGGGGGTAGATGCGCTAATCCATAAAGTTAGAGTGGTCCACATAACTGTATCGACAGTGACATAAGCTTTAAAAATGGATGCTGTGCTAATATTGAAGTAGAATGTTTGACTTGTAGGAGTGAGTGTGCAGCCATAGTTGTATGTTGAAATATGGAGAGCTTAAGCTCAAGATAGTAGGATATCAAGATAAAAAGAAGCAATTAAGGAATTTGGAGAATTTGAATTCAATACTGACAGTCAAGGTACCTTTTTGTTCTGTAAGAGAATTTGTGTGCCAGAAGAAATGAGAAGAAGACTGTTGGATGAGGCACACAAAACTAGATTCATGGTACATCCAGGAGGTACTAAGATGTATTGAGATTTAAAGAAGCAATTCTGGTGGAATAGAATGAAAAAGGATATCATAGACTATTATGTAAATGTTTGACCTATCAATTAGTAAAAGCAGAACATTAGCAACTATCAGAATTACTCCAACCACTTTTGATTCTTGATTGGAAATGGGAGCAAATTAGCATGGACTTTGTGATGAGCCTACCTATAGCTAGGGGAGGCTATGATAGCATATGGGTGATAGTAGATAGGCTAACTAAGTTAGCTCATTTCTTGCTAGTTGGAATGCAGCATAAAGTTAAGAAATTGACAAAACTATATGTAAGAAAAATTTTGAGACTGCATGGAGTACCGGTTAGCATTGTATTTGATTGAGATCCAAAGTTTACTTCAAGATTATGGAAAGCTCTATAGGAACACTTGGGGATAAGGTTACATTTCAAATTTGCCACTCATCCTCAAATAGATGGATAATCTGAGAGGACCATCTGAATACTAGAGGATATATTGAGAGCTTATGTTTTAGACTTCAATGGAAATTGGAGCCAACATCTACCTTTGATCGAATTTGCATATAACAATAGTTATCGGTCTACTATCCAGATGGTCCTATACGAGGTATTGTACAGTCGAAGGTGCTAATCCTCATTACATTGGGACTTTGAAGAACATAAAAGTGGTAGTTGTGAGTCTCCAGAAACTATCAGGCCAAAGTTAATTCAAAAGGCTATTAAAAAGACTTAGATCATTAAGCAGTGAATGAAAGCTGCACATGACCGGCATACAAGTTATGTGAATAGTTAAAAATATATTTGGAGTTTGAAATGAATGATTAGGTATTTCTTAAGGTATTTCTAAGAAAGGGACTTGAAGGATTGGTAGAGGTGGAAAGTTGAGCCCCAGATATATTGGCCCTTATGAGATAAGTGACAGAATTGGGCTAGTGGTGTATCGCTTGGCTTTACCACATAATGTGATGGGCATTCATGATGTCTTTCATGTGTCTCAGCTTTAGAAATACTTCCCTGACCTTTTCCACATTATTTTCCTAACCAACGTACTGTTGTAAAGTGATCCTACATATGAGGAATAATTAGTTAGCATTTTAGATCGAAAGTTTCAAGAACTTAGGAATCGGAGGATTCCTCAAGTGAAAGTTCTTTGGTGCAATCATAATGTTGAGGAAGCAACATGGGAACCAGAAGACCTCATGCACCAATTATATCCAAACTTTTTCAGTAGGGGGATGAATTGTAACACCCCTAAATTCGCTATATATTAATATTTTATTTAAATATTATTTTTTGAGGCTTTATTTAATACTTGTGAAATTTCAAAAGTTTTGTGGGTTAAAATATAATTTTTAAAGATGTAATTGCCCTATTTATGTAATTATGAGGGGTTAATGTCTAATTTTTTCAAATTGAGGGATCAATGTGAGGTCTCATGAAATTGACAACTAAAATGAATTTAACCAAAAAATTTTGAACTTAATTGCTCAATTTAAACTTTCCAAGGACCAAATTGCAAAATGGGAAAAATTGATTTAAGCAAAACCAACAACAACATTCTTCTTCCATTTTTCCTTTTTTTCTTCATCTTTTTCCTTTCTCCATTTCTCTCTACTATAACCACCACCACCACCACACACACTCCACAAACGACACCTTCTTTCTTCCACCCAAACCCTAGACGTGGTCACCTCACCTCCAACTTTCTAAAAACACCGCCGGGCACAGCTGATTGTCATCGAAGATATGTGGCAGAGGAGATCGAAAAGAGAAACTCACGAAAGGTAACTGGGTTTTGAAGTTTCCAGCATCCATTGACAAATTTGAAAGGTGCTGTGAGTAGCGCTTGATGGGAAGAATCACGTGGGAGCTTTGCATGGCAGTAAAATATGGTGGCAAGGACAGAAACTGAATACAGAGCTAAAGTAGTTTTAGCACTTTAAGGCAATAGTTAACCCACTTCCTGGTTGAGAAATCAAAAACCAAGGGTACTGTTGGAAAGCTCTCGATGAGAGGAGTTGAACAGTAGTAGTGTTGAACTTTCTAGTAGTGTGGTAGCGGCCAAGAGAGAATTTTCATCTCATTCCTAAGAGCGCATGCACATAAACTGATCACCAAAATTTTAACTCATTTGTGACATATTAGTATATAATGATGATATATATATGTGATTACACATGTGTGTATATACATTTTGATCATCATCAGACCTTGTATTCTTATATATTATGATAAAAATAATTGATTAGGATACCCCAGTATAAAAATAAAACAACTTTGATCAATTAAATGAGTTTAGTGAATTCAAATGGTATTATTTCATGTAAACTATAGGTTATATAGTATATTAAGTGTAGAAAACCCTAATTTTATGTAACCATGATTTAATCGACAAAAGTTTAGATTTTATTGGTAACAGGATTTTTATGATCAATATCGAGTATCTATAGGATAATTACCCAGAATTGGACTGTTATGGGTATAATTCTAAGTATCGATAATCATTAGGGTTGAACATGGATTTTGATATAAGGCTATTTTTTTGAATAGCTAATGGGGGATTTGACCTTGAGGACCAGTAGAGTTTGACTATGTCACTAACGTGATTAAGGAGAGGATCTTAACCTCTTAGGTATTTGTGCATGCCCTGTGAGGATCTACTGACCTAGTAATTCTTAAAGTAATGTAATATTATTATGATTGAACCCTGTGTAGTTTGGTTTATCTGATATCTGCTATTGCTATTGATACTACTATCGATTAACTACCGAACCCTGTGAGGTTCTATTATTTGATTCTCGATATGATTATCATTCACCGTTTGTTTTGAACCCTGTGAAGTTCTGTTGTTGGACATCTAATTTGATTATTGTTTATTGTTGCTTTTTGAGCCCTATGAGGTTCTATTATCTTGACTATTGTTATTATTTATTGTTCTTATTTGAACTCTGTGAGGGTTTATTGCTTGGTATTCAAACTGATTATCGTTTATTGTTGCTATTTGAATCTTGTGAGGTTTTTTTCACTTGATTATTGTTCTTTGAACATTGTTAACCATTGAACTTATGAATCGTACTATTGTCAAATTGTGTACTGAATTCATTTTAAATCCACGGTTTGTTTTGTTCTGGTATAATGAACAATTTTGTGTCTTTTATGTTACTGCATTGATTAGACTGTATCGTATATTGTTGTTAGCCTTGTTGGCTTACTCAATTGATTTGATTGTCACTATTACGTATTGACTTAATTGAAATCATTTTATGAAACTTATTATTCTACCATGTTAGCATATTGACTAATTGATTGATCAAGCTGAAAAACTTGTGTATAGAAGAACTATTGGCCGAGTGCCTTGCTAAGATGTTATACTTGAGCTACTGTTAACGCCAAGCTTCTATGCTTGAGCTATTATTATTGCCAAGTTGTCATGCTTTAGCCACCGAACTGATTGTTACTACACTGAATTGAATTGTTATTATACTGTTATGGAGGCTTAAGGGTGTTCTAATATGCATGTTATATTCAATTTATTAACTTACATATGTGGTTAGGTTTGCTATCCTTGTACTTGTATTATACTCTTGGAACAACATGGCTGGAGTGGTATTTAGCCTAGATTCGACTGACGTTCTGGGCTAACGAGCCACATTATGCCTCCCAAGTGTGATTGATTGAGATGTCCCTAAACCTCCCGAGCAGGATTGGTTGAGATGAACAAGCCGTTAAGCTAATGGTCTCAGCTTCCAAGCTAGCATTTGCTAGTAATTCAACTTTTTTTATTATTTTCCTTTGGCATTGACTTGTTGTTCTCAAGCTACACTATTATTGATTCATATCTGTTAAACCTTGAAGTTTGTTTGATCATGTATTGCTTCACATTATCCTCACTGAGTCTTTATGACTCACCGTCGTGTATTACTCATCTCTATCTAGACAGGTATCAGATAATGGGATCTGAGGACTGACAAACCTTGTAGATGATGGTTGAATTGGAGCATGTTATGTATATGTATATATGACTGCATTTTGGTTTGAATGTTGTTAAACTCTTTATTATGGTATTTAGCACTTTGATATAGCTTCCGTGTTTTAGGTTAAAGCATGCTATAAGATTGTGATGCTGTTAATATTATTGTTGAAAATTTGTGAAAAACCTTTGTGGGCCTTTTGATTGTAATGGTGCATGCTTAAGGAATGAAGGTTTTAGTGCCTTAGCGCAGGTGTTATCTTGAGAGGGGGCGCTAAATTTTAGTTTCATATGTAAGTAAATTCAATTTATGACATATTTTTAAAATACTTGGTACGAAATTGAAAATTTTTTGCAAAATCACAATGTATAAATATCAAAGACAATGAAAAGTCATCCATGGAATCTATGTATTTATTTCTTGAAGTAACATATCATAATTAATTATGAATATTTTTAAAGGTAAAGATTCTGTTAAAAGCAGTAAAGTGGAGGAAATAGGCCTCCCAATTAATTTAGATCTTCTTAATAAATGGATTGTTCCTAGAGTAGATCCAAAAATAATTTACCAATATGGTACTATTGAAAAAAATGGCTTAAAGCAAGTTTTTAAAACTACTGAGGATACTTATCCTCTTAATGAAGATGAAATTATTTTGAAACTTTTTAAGAAATCAGATCTTGAAAATTTTCAACATGAATATAAATTTCTTCATTTAGATTTAGTACAAATTGCCTTTAAACCTTTAACTTTGGAAAATTTTCCAAATAGTTTTATTGCAATTTTGTGATATGCTAGAAATTTAAATTGGAAGCATTCAATTATGGGTACTATACAATCTAGCTTGGCTCATGGCCCAATTCATTTTGATGTATATCCAAATTTAAACTTATCTCATTTTGATGTTAATATATATCATGCTTTAACATTAAATGTTAAATTTCATGGCTACAATTATATGCAGGGCATAGAAACAATCTGTGTTATTTACCGCATATATTATAAGCCTCTGTATACATTGAATCCGATGTGTAAAATGATTAGTAAGCCTAATCAAGAAATAATATTATTGTCAGGAGACCCATTAAATGGGAAGAAGTTATATTTCTTGAAAATTGGATTATTGAACAAGCTGTTCTTCCACAACCTGTTATCAATAATAATGTTGGGAGTATAATACAAATTCCTGAAGGATCCGTTCAGATTCAATTTAATACATTTGAATCTTTATATAGATTTAATAGATCTAGACTTGTTCGATCTAATTCAACTTTTTCTCATATTTTCTCACCTGATTATATTGTGGAAACCACTTCTAGAGCATCTACCTCTCGAATTAGAGAATTATCTAAAGAAAAAAAAATTCTAAACAAGATAATTATTTGAATACTAGATTTAGAAAATTAAAAATTCCTAAAATTAATGTAGTTTAAGGAGTTCAAGATAATAATAGTAAGGGATCCATAGATCCTACTTTATCCAAAATGGATTTTCATGTGGGTAATAACCCATTGTAAAAATATTTTTTTTTAATGAATCTTAGAAAATAATTTTAGTCCTGGATCTCAAGATAAAAAATTAATATCTCTTGAATTTAATAAAGAAAGGTGAGACACTTTAGGAAAATAGTTTTTTGAAACATTTTCCACTACAGAAAAATTATATTTTTAAAATAAATTTTATAATTTTGTTTCTAAAAAAGATCAATTAATACCTTTCATTCCTTGGTTTCTAATAACTTATGTGGAAAATTATATTTCTGCTATTGAAAGAAATTATAATATTTTAAACGGAACAATATTAAAGGATGTTTATCCTCCTCAGAATCCTTTTCACATTGAAAAAGATGGTCAGAAAATACAATTTTCTGCCTTTCAAAAATTATTTGAAAATGATAATTTCATGATAACAACCCAACACATTAATTTTCTTTTAAAACAAGGAAATTATGCAAATCTTCATTTAAATATTTTAGGAGAAAATATTTACTATCTTCATAAAATGGTAGAAGAAATAATAAATTCTATTACTAAATTAGGAGAATTTCTTAAAAATATTCCTAAAGAAGGATTAAATATATCTACCTCAAAGGAAACAATTGCTACTCCTACTATTTAGCGTCCTCCTGAAGTTCAAAATTTTAGATTAAGAAATATGTTTGAATCAGAGGAAATTATACAAAATCAATTTTCAAATACAAAGCTATCAACTCTTAATAAAGAATTTGAAGAAAATATTATTTCAAGTACTAAAAATGACACTTATAAACAAGAGATTCAAGAATAAGTTAATAAACTTCAAAAATATATTGATAAACCAACTATGAGATTATATTATTATCCTAGACCTTCCCCTCAAGAAGTTCTACATGAAGAACAAGAATATATTGTTAATAATAGTTATAATGGTAAAAACATCTATGAATGGAATATAGATGGATTCACTGAAAGACAGATTTATAATTTGGTCTATAGAATGCTTATGTATAGTACTATTTGTAAAACTAATAATTATTCTAATAAAGCAGTTGCTAATATGATTATTGTAGGTTTTAGTGGACAACTTAAAGGTTAGTGGGATAATTATTTTACTGAGCCTGATAGAACTAAGATTTTAAATACTATAAAATCTGAAAGAGGTAGTAATACTTCTGAAAATGTTGTCTATACTATTATTGTTAATATCATAGAACATTTTACTGGTAGATGGTTTGATAATTCTGAAAATATCTAGAGTTATGAAACTTTCTGAGTCTAATAGTATTTATTGGAAGTCTAAATTTGTAGATAATCTTCCTTTTTTATTCTCTGAAAGAGTTAAGAAAACTCTTAGAAATAATGAATCTTATATTAATTATAATAAATTTACTTATGAAAAATTAATATGAACATGCATACAAGAGGAGCTTGACCTTTGTAATGAAATTAAGTTAAATCAACAGATAAAAAAACATAATATTTCTGAAAAAAGGCAACTTGGCTAATTTTGTGGACAATTTGGTATGGACCAACCTCCTACTAATAAACATAAGAATAATATTTCTTTTAAAAAATCTTATTATAAAAAGAAGAAAAAACATTTTCATAAAAAGAAAAAAGATAAAGAAAATAAATCTTCAAAAAAGAATTATCAAAAGAAGCATAATGCATGTTGGAAACGTGGTCGCATAGGTCATTATGCTGATAAATATAAAGTTAAGAAAGAGATTAATAATCTTAATATTGTTGAAGATCTTAAAGAATCTTTTTGTAAAATTATGCTTAATTCTTCTAATAGTGAGTTAGAAAATCATCTTCTAATACAAAAGATGAAAATATTAATGATAGAAGGATTTGAATCAGATTGTGATTCTTGTAAAAAAGGAAAACCTTGTGATAAACAAGATCCTTACTTAAAGCAATAAAGTGATTTAGAAAAAGAAGAATTGTATAATATACTTTTTCAATTTTCTAAGTTAAATATTTTAATTTAAGATAGTCTTTTAGAATTTTTAAAATTTATAGAAGATCTAGTCTTAAGATAAAAAATAATTCATCAAATAGAAAATACTTCTTCTTCTTCTAATTTAGAAGTTTTAGAAAATAAATTTCATAATAACCAAGAATCATATACCATGGCAGAAGTTTATAATCTTTTGAAGCAAAGACAAAAGATTGAAACTCTTACTACTATACAGGATATGATTCAAGAAGTTAATAATATTAAAAAAGAAATTTTTGGAATAAAAAGTTATAACAAAAATTTAGAAAATAGGTTAAGAAGAATTGAAATTTCTGAAAACAAATTGTTGTTTTTGAAGATATTCCTAGAATAGAAAATATTTTTGATAATTTATCAGAAAATTTTAATCCTAATTTTCATTCAACATTAGAAATGATAACATCTCAAAAATAGTTTATTAAAATAAAAATTTTAATTGATAATAGATTTTCACAAGAATTTATTGCTCTAGTTGATAGTGGAGCATATTTAAATTGTATTCAAGAAGGTTTAATACCTACTAGGTATTTTTAAAAAACTTCTCATATTTTAAGATCTGCTAGTGGAGAAAAACTTGATATTAGTTTTAAGCTCCCACGAGCTTTTGTTTGTAAAAATAAAACTTGTATTCCTACAAGTTTTCTCTTAGTAAAAAATGTTTCTAACCAAGTTATACGTGGAACTCCTTTCTTAAAGAAAATTTATCCTTTAGAAAGTATTGATGAAAAAGGTTTTATAGGAACCTATAATAATAAAGAAATATATTTTCAATTTAATACTGAACCATTTTCAAGAGTTCTTAATCAAATTGAAGATTTACTTAAAGCAAAAACTTTTCAAATAAATTTCATAAAACAAGAAATTAATACTCTTACAATTGAGGAAAGACTTAAAAATCCTAAACTAAAAGAAAAAATTTCTCTTTTAGAAAATCAATTTTCTGCACAAATTTGTAATGATCATCCAAATGCTTTTTGGAATAGAAAAAAACATATTGTTGATCTTATGAAGATAATTTTAATGAGAAAATTACTACTAAGGCAAAACCTTTCCAAATGAATTCTTAATATTTAGCTTTTTGTAAAAAAGAAATTGAATCCTTTTTACAAAAGGGTCTTCTTAGACCCACCAAATCTCTGTGGTCTTGTACAACATTTTTTGTTAATAAACATGCTGAACAAGAAAGAGGAGCACCAAGATTAGTAATATATTATAAACCTCTTAATAAGGTTTTGAAATGGATTAGATATCCTATACCTAATAAAAAAAATCTTCTTAAAAGACTTTATGAAGCTAATAGTTTTTCAAAATTTGATTTAAAGTCAAGATATTGGCAAATTTAGATTAAGGAATCTGATAAATTCAAAATTGCTTTTAATGTTCCATTTGGATAATATGAATGGAATGTTATGCCTTTTGGTCTGAAGAATGCACCTTTAGAATTTCAAAACATTATGAATAATATTTTTAATCCTTATAGTAATTTTATACTTGTTTATATTGATGATGTTTTAGTATTTTCTAATGATATAGAAAATCATTTTAAACATCTTTATAGTTTTAAACAAATTATTATTAATAATGGTGTTGTTATATCAAAACCAAAAATGCATTTATTTTAAACAAAAATTAGATTTCTTGGACATTTTATAGAAAAAGGAAAAATAATTCCTATAAACAGAAATATTGAATTTGCATCAAAATTTTCTAATAAAATTATTGATAAAACTCAATTACAAAGAGTTTTAAGAAGATTTAATTATATTTCTCCTTATTATAAAGATCTTGCAAAAGATACTACTATTTTATATGATAGGCTTAAAAAAATTCCATAACCTTGGACTGATAATCATACTAATATTATTCATATTAAATAAAAGGTTAAACAATTTCCTTGTTTAATGCTAATTTTTTCCCTCATGGGAAAAAATTATAGAAATTGATGCATTTGAATTAGGATATGGTAGAATATTAAAACAAATAAATCCTATTAATAAAATAGAAAATCTTACAAGATTTTATTCTAGAAAATGGAATAATAGTTAGAAAAATTATGCCACTACGGCAAAAGAAATTTTAGCTAAATGTGTTCTTAAATTTCAAGATGATTTACATAATCAATTTTTTATAATAAAAATAGATTGTCAAGCTACTACATATATGTTTGATAAGGATTTTAAAGATAATGTTTCTAAGCAAATGTTTGCTAGATGGCAAGCTTATTTAGCACTGTTTGGTTTTAAAATTATTTATAAAAAAGGAAGTGATAATAGTTTACCTAACTTCCTTACCCGTGAATTTTTGTAGGAACAATGACATGATTCCTCATTATAATAGAGGAGTTGAACCACCATTCTTATAGAGGTTGAAAGAAAAATATTATTGCACGACATGGTTAGCAGAAGCTTATAGCTTTCTCTTTTACTCAATCATCATATGGATCAAGAAATATCTCGGACAATGATGATCCAATTTATAAAGATCCTCTTTTTGCTGAATTTTTAAAATTCAAAGAAAATCAAGAATTTTCTAATAAAAATCCTACAGACAAAACAGAAGGATCTCAAAGACCTTCTTCTTCTAATATTACATCAAATGTAGCTTTCTCCGAAGATGAAGATTCTTTGACTACATTTGAACGGAAAAATTATAAGGACATTATAATGTTCTTAGAATATAAGGATTTCCAATAAAAAAATGATCCTTGAATTATAGTCTAAAGATATCTTGATAGAACACCATATGCTGCAAATTCATATAAACAAAGATATTTCTTTGAAAATATTTTGGTTTATACTGGATCATGTGAAATTTCATATTATTATCTGAGTCCTAATGTAAAAACCTCATTCAATTTTAGCAAAATAATTGTCAAAAAGCTTATAGTAATTGAAGAATGGGGAATGTCCTCTCTTTGAGAGAAAGAATATTTTCATAAGGAACTTAAAGTTTCAATAAAGTTTAATTATTAAGATTATATATAGGTATTTGATAAGGTTTTCTCATGTGAAAATCAAAGAAAGAAACATTCTTAGTTTATCAAGATTTGTCTTGAAGTTTTTCAGCATGATATACCAAATTGGTTTTTGAATTGGTAGAAATCATATGGTCCAACTCAGAATATTCTTCCTGAGCAATTCAGAGGGGCCTTTGATATGTGGTCCGAATATTCAAGCAAGCTATTAGAAGTTGAAGAGAACCATAAATTAATAGAAGGCATGGTTGGCATGTATTTTTTTCATGGAATTTTCAATACCATAGATTTGGAAATGGATACTAGAAGTTAGCACAAATGAAGAAAATATTCCATGTTTAAAGAGAATATTTTTCAACAAATTTTGAAATAAATTAATCTAGATGAATAATGAGGCCAAAAATTTGCATGGTCAAGAAATTTTGGATAATATTTTCCCAAAAATTTAAATTTATAAAGAAAAAATAGAGCAAGACAAGAAGAGGGAGTCTTTCAGCCTTTTCAAGAAAGCTTCAGAAAAAATTCAGATGAGAAAAGGAATATTGTCCAAACAAGAATTAATCAAGGATTATCTTGATATGGTTTTAGAAAGAATTAATGAAAAATATTGATGATATCAATGAAGAAACAAATGATAAATCTGATGTATCAATGCTGATTTCCACTTCTGCAAAATCGAAAGTTGGAGAAAATTAGTTTGAATATTTGGGAGAAGCTCAAGACCTAGAGGATGATACTCTACCAAATTCTCAAGAAATTGAAAGAATCTTTCAATCTCTCAAGAAGATAATTACCAAAGAGTAGAATAATAATTTCTATTTTGTAATAGGACAAATAGTAATAGACTATTTAATTTTACTATTCAAACTTCAAAATTTTGGAATCCGTAATAGTACTTTTACTTTTACTATTTGAACTTCAAAATTTTGGAATCCATAGTAGTACTTTTACTTTTTCTATTCGGACTTCAAAATTTTGGAATCCATAATAGTATTTCTCTGCTTTATAAAAGGCAGTTCTTTGCTTTGAAAGAGGTAGACAAAAAATTATTCCTATTTTCTTTCTTTCTTATTCATCACCTACTTTCCTCCCTACCTTCCCATTTGTAAGATTTTTATCTTTTTTGAAGAAGGCCTCTGGCCAATTATCAACAAAGGTACTTAATTTTTGGTTTTATTTCTATTTTATAATTTTATTTGATTATAAGCTTAGCTAATGGCAGGCTAAAATCTTTATGATATGTTATTGATAGAATAAGTACATATTGATGAACCATGGTCATAATGGGCAAGGCTGTGTTAAAGGTATTTAACTATTTTATAAGTAAAGCTAAACAAGGGTTCTGGGGCTTTGACCACAAAATAGATTGTTGTATTCTCTGTGTTGCCCTTGTTAGTTGGTTAGCACTTTTGGGCATTTTTATAGCCCAGATTACGATAATCTATCATTGGAAGTTTAAATCTAGGTAAATTACCTAAAGGTTTAGTTCAGTATTATAGTAGTTTCTTATCTCCTTCATGGATTATATATGAATTCTTAAAATTGTTAAATTTTAAAAAGATATTAATAAGAAAAAGGTAATAAACAATTAATTTTATATGATATTTAATCTCTCTCTCTCTCTCTCTCTAAATATAAAAAATATCTAGTATGATCTTTTATAATAGAATTGATAATCGAGTTAGAGCATAGTTCTGAGTGCAGTTCATCTAGTGAGATGATTTTGACAATGCAATGTAGTTGGACTCTCATGCCGATTTGAATGAATCATCTTTTCATGGAGGTAATTCTTTACTTGATAGGCAAGAGGAAAATCTCTATATTGGTGGAACATGTATTTTTATTGTTATCAAATTCATAAATGAAGTAGCTAATGTTAGAATTAAACCATATCTGTGAAACCCATTACATAAAATTCAAGAACCATCATGTTAAATCATTGAAACCAATTTAGGTGCGGAAACATACTTGAATCCATGAATATCGATAAAATCCTTTGAGTTATGTGGTTATTGATCTTTCAAATTAGTGCATATAAAGTTTGGGAGAAGTTACTCTCCCTTTCTAGTGATGGGATATTGGAAAAGAATTATATGCATAATTTGGGGACAATAACCCTAATATAGTTGTATATCTTTTATTTATTTCTAATTTACCCATCATAAAATTAGAAATTACAATTCAAAATATCTACACATATAAGCTCATACTTTGTAAGGTAACTTAGGCCCACCTAATAATTAGGTCACTTTAATGTGGGCCAAGCCTTTTTCTATGATAGTAAATTACATACAACTATTATTATTATTATTATTATTATTATTATTATTATTATTATAAGTCCAAAATCCATCAATTATGTCAACATAGAACCAAGGCAATTTTTGCTACATATATCGTAACTAAATTCATCCCTGATCATGTATATTAGCATAACTAAATGACACAGATCTAGTATGGATGTGTAACATGGAAATTATATGTAATGTGATCTAAACATGCCTATTTCCAACTGATCTACTTTAAACTTTAGTGAGATCGAACCATGCCAAAATCAGAGTGTGGATGAACTAAAAGAAACTTCATTTTTGTAGAAAATGACCTCAAAATATCACAAATTGAAATAACTAAAAAGTGTCTATATAGAAAGGCATTTAGAATTACAAACTCCTGCTAAAACTGAATATCCTCAAATGTCACCCATATGAGCAATGTGCTCTTGAAAGACCTTGGTTGGTAGTTCTTTAGTAAGCGGATTCGCAATCATAGAGTTTGTGGTAATACACTCTATAGATAATTGACCGCTCTAAACTCTTTCTTTAACTACCAAGAACTTAATGTACATATGCTTTGACTTTGTCGTGCTATTGTTGTTGTCAAAATATAAAGCTGCTGACTTATTATCACAAGATAACTTAAGTGGCTTTTGAATTGTATATATAATTCATATCCCAATGACAATATTCTGTAGCCATATTCCATGATCAGATGCCTCATAACACGCTATAAAATCAGCTACCATGGTAGAGGGAGCTACAAGTGTCTACTTAGCACTCTTCTAGGAAATAGCTCCTCTAGGAAGCAAATAGATATAGCTCAATGTAGATTTCATACTATCTTGGCATCCAGCAAACTTGGAGCCTGAACACTAGATAATCTCTAATATATCCAACCTTCTATATGTAAGCATCTAAAATTTTATTCTTTATAGATACCGCATGACTCATTTAGCCGCATTTCAAAGATCTATTCTTGAATTGCTCAAATATCTACCTAACATCCCAACAATGTACGCAATATCCAAATGTGTACAAACTTGAGCATACATTAGACTCCATACTACTAATGCATAAGGAATTTTTTGCATTTCCTTCTCCTCAAAAGCATTCATGAGATTGAATTTGTCTCCTTTAGTTATAGAGGTATCACCTAGTTTACAATCCTATATGCTATATCTCTTGAGAACCTTTTCAATATAGGCCTTTTGTGATAATCCAAGGATACCTCGAGATTGGTCTGTGTATCTGAATCCCTAATATAAAAGTTGCATCACTAGGATCTTTCATCTCAAAATTCCTTGCTAAAAATCTCTTGGTTTCTGTAACAATCTATATTGTTGCTAGCAAGCAGTATGTTATTAACATACAAAATTAGAAAAATATGCTTGCTCCTATTGAACTTATGGTATATACAATCATAAACTAGATTTATCTCAAAACCAAATGAGGCAATTACTTGGTGAAATTTATAATACCATTGATGAGAGACCTGCTTAAGCCCATAGATGGATTTCTTTAATTTGCAAACTATTAACTTTGCATCACCTGACACATAGTTTTCTTGCTGTACCATATAAATTGTCTCATCAATGTCGCCATTGAGAAATGCAATCTTAACATCCATTTGATGTAGCTTAAGATCAAAATATGCAACTAAAGCTATTATAATCTTGAAGGAGTCTTTTGATGAAACGAGAGAGAAAGTATCTTTATAATCGATGCCTTCTTTATGTGTGAAGCCTTTGCCAACAAGATGTGCCTTATACCTCTCTACATCACCCTTCGAATCCAACTTGGTTTTAAAAATCCATTTGCAACCAATAAGCTTCGCACCTTTAGGCAACGAGATAAAATCCCACACGTTATTATCCTTTATGAACTTAATCTCTTTATTTATGACATCAATCCACTTTTGAGAGTTATAACTTTCCATTGCTTGATGAAAGTTGATCAGATCATCTTCCATCACTCCAATGTCAACATCATGTTCTAAGAGAAATACAATATAATCATCTGAAATTGCACTTCTCCTTTCTCTAGTAGATTTTCTTAATGGCATTAGTTCTTAAGGTTGTAGAGTTTGTTCTCTTGGAATAATTTCTTGAACCTAAACAGGAGTTTCAATGACATTATATTGATCTGAAGTTGCTTTTTGAACAATACCAGGTATAGAAAGTTGTTCCTGATCATTGTTAATAGCAGTTAACATTATCTTGATCTAGAGTTGCTTCTTGAACAATTCCAAGTATAGCGGTTGTTCCTGATCATTGTCAATAGTAGTAAGAGGAATATTAACATACATACATAGCTTTGATACTAATTGTAAGTAAAATTTAACCTAAGATGCACATAATTATAACAAATATACCAAAAGTTGAAAAAGAATCTCGCATTAATAGAAGCATAATAAAACAAATTCTTCAATGTAATAAATTTAGCAAAGAAACATATCTCACTTAATCCAATACATCAAAAGACTCAATTACACTAATCTATTCTACATATTTTTTGAAAATAACATGTCTCAATCCTTTGGATAAAGGATTTGCAAGCACAGAGTTAATGTCAACATACACTATAATAATGGTATCATTTTTTTTTTAATCAAGTCTCTAACAATGAGATATTTAAGTTCTACATATTTAGATACACCAAAGACTTATTATTCCTTGAAAGGATCACAACAGCAACATTTTCACAACAAATCCTAAAAACCTTGAAATGAAGTTCTTTGGATTTTTTCTCAAATATCTCAAGACTTTATTAACTGCTACTCAATATTCTTGTCTTGGACTAGAAATAATGCCCAAGAACACTAACAATATAGGCTATATCAGGCCTAGTATAGACTTGTTCATACATTAGATTGCCAGCAGCCTTAGAGTAAGAAATACCTTTCATGGACTCTTGCTCAAGTTTATTTTTAGGCCACTATGCAAGGCTAAGTTTATTACCTTTTTTCTATATGCATATCTCCAAGTTTACAAGTGTGCATGTTATATCTAATTATAAACCTAACCAAAATATGATCAATGAAACTTATTTGAGAAAGTCCCAACAAGCCTCAAATTTGATCACGGTGGATCTTTATTTCAAGAACTAAACGATATTTTATCAAGGTCATTCATAGCTATGACATAATATTGGTTTGGTCTCAATAAATTTAAGGCATCTCAAACAAAACAAAATTAAAAAAATAATGTTTGAAAAATTAAAAAAAATAATTAATAATATTAAAAACTTAAAAACTTAATGGATAATAGAAAATCAACTCACAGAAAAGGTGAAAATTTTTGTTAAATTGTTTTAAAAACTAAACATTATATAAAATAAAAATTAATTTACGTATATAGGGAAAAGTTAATTATCATAGAGTATCAATAGTTGCTAACCTCAGATTTATAAATTATATATGAATTCTTAAAATTTTCAAAATTAAAAAAAATTATTAATAAGAAAAAGGTAATGGACAATTAATTTTATATGATATTTAAGCAATCTCTCTCTCTCAATGTATGAAATCTTTAGTATGATCTTGTATTATAGAATTGATAATTGAGTTATATCTATAGTTGTGAGTGCAATTCATCTAATGAGATGAAATTTGACAATGCCATGTAGTTGAACTCTCATGTTGATTTGAATGATCATCTTTTCATGGAGGTAATTCTTTACTTGATAGGCAAGAGGATAATATCTATATTGGTGGAATATGTATTTTTATTATTATAAAATTCATAAATGAAGTAGCTAATGTTAGAATTAAACTATATTTGTAAAACGCATTACATAAAATCCAAAAACTATCATGTTAAATCATTGAAACCAATCTAGATGCTGAAGCAAACCTGGATCAATGAATACCGATGAAATCTTTTGAGTCCTGCAGTTATTTATCTTCCAAATTAGTGCATATAAAGTTTAGGAGAAGTTACTCTCTCTTTTCTAATGATGGGATATCGGAAAAGAATCATATGCATAATTTGGGGACCATAACCTTAATATAGTTGTATATCTTTTCTTTATTTCTAATTTACCCATCATAAAATTAGAAATTACAATTTATAGTATCTACACATATAAGCCCATACTTTGTAAGATAACTTAGGCCCACCTAATAATTAGATCACTTTAATTTAGGCCAAGCCTTTTTTTTACGATAGCAAATTACATACAATTATTATAAGTAAAAAATTCAACAGCTAATAGTAGGATTACGTATCCATTTTATAATGATGTATCTTACATGTATTCTTAAAGAATTTATGCATTTTTGAGGTCTCAAAGGGTCATAGGACACATAAGAACTCTTAAAAGAAAATGAAAAGGAACGTACTTCTATTCTCTTGGATCTTTATGATAATAAATTGTATTCAATAATTTAATTTATAATATTAAACATACGAAAAATTGAAATACAATATGATTGTGATGTAAAGATAAGATATGAGTAAACAAATATGATATTGATGTGTAGAAAATTAAGAGTTGAGGATACTGTTGTTTCTAGGATATACCAATATGCAGCAGTGCAACTCAATAAATAAATATATTGCAAATTAGATTATCAGGAGTTGGAACAGATAATCACAATTATGGCAATACGTGTGTTTTTATCAATTCGAAATCCAAATAAACTATGCGTGATCAGAATTATACATATATAGCATGTGTGATCAGATTTAAACATACATCATATTCAAGGTAAAATGGAATTCATGCATATATATAATCAGATACAAGTCCAGGAAAAGCCAAAAATTACATATCAATCGAGGCATACAAACAGTGAAGCATGTTGTCAGTATAATTTAAATTAAATACAAAATTTAAAAGAAAACTTAGCTTAAGGATCATGTATCATAACATAATCAATTAGAAGATCAAATCATAGAATTCTGTTTGCCTTGAAGAAACGAGTGCCTCAACTCACTAGGGCAATGGGTACAACATTGCTTCTCCTAGGATAAGATGGTTTAGAACAATCAAGTGCACTTAGTCTCATTCACCTCAAATAGTATTCAGTTACTAGATCAGAATCAAATAGTCGTATATTAGAATTTTAGGAAAAGGATATATAGGACTGGATGATTATATCAGAGGAGAGAAAATCATAATATCTGGATAAAAGGAGGGAAATAATTTGGGAGAGGAATAACGTGAGTAGAATGCTGTGTGTTTTGCAGTGTATATTCCAAGTCTGCGAGAGGCAGACTACTTCTATAGGGGATAAGAGTTAGAGTCTGTCAGTTAATGGCCTTTAACACGTCAAACCATCTAATTGCATTCAGCCACATCACCTATATACATCACACGTCCACTAACATCATGTCACGTGTCCTACATCCACCAGCATCATGCCACATTCCACGTAATCATCTCCGCCAAATTCCAAATATCAAGGCCAATCTCCAATGGGTCTTGACTTAGTCAGACCCTTCTCCGATTAGCCCTTATCCACGGTTAAGTATTTTGAAATTTTAAAATTTCAAATAAATTTTGTCCAAAAAGAATAGATTGAGACATTCGCCCTAACAACCATGCCTCAAATTCGGAGTTGGGCGGCAGCGACAGCGTGTGAGTGTGGTTCACTTTTATGAACCCCTTAAAGAGCACTTTATCAAGCATTTTTATTTAAGTCCAATACAAACTAGTCTACACTAGTTTATAAAATCAATGTGGGACAAGTAAAGGGTTAAAATAACCCTTCAACTCCACTCGATTTTATAATTTACAAGCAAGTCTCCTCTTTCTCAATTTATCAATGTGGGACAATTCAACACTTAACTATTTTAACTTTTTAATTATCTTTAGATTCCCACCATAATTGGCATCCATCCAAATAATAATTAAAAATAATTAGGCTTGATTATGCCAATTACAACAAATGCAAAATAGTCCAACCTCTTGAGGCCTTATATTGGCCTAGTCATTTGAACCTTCAGGTGCGAGCCTTCCATTATTCAACTTCCTGATCATCGACCGAGTTAATTGAAATTCCGACGGCCCCATAATTACAGATTTAAAATTTCTAATAATTTGGTTTCGAGGACCCATCAAAATATGCTTTGCTAATTATCATTTTGTCTTGATCAAAAGGCATTGCAAAACCGGAACCGGAAGCCGTACGCGGATAACACAAGAAATTCATTCATTTAATATATAAATGATGGATCATTTGTTGGAACTCAAAAAACTTCATACACGAGTAAATTATGTCCAACATAAATTTTTTGTGACCTTCTTGGGAACAATAGATACATAAAAGTAATTGAAAGCACGTACAAAGTTACCATAAATCATCAACTCCAAAACTAATATATTATTGATGGAGTATTCCTATTGACGCATATATTCTCATAAAAAATCTATATATGCATACATAGACAGGATTTGTTTAGTGGAGTACTCACATGTGTGCATGCATTAGTACCTTAAGTCAGTACGTACTCACGTGACGAACTCTTTTCAAACATGCATTATATTTGTAAGTTTATCCAAGTCAGTCAATCACATTTCAATGAAGTTAAAAGTAATAATAGACATGTTTTATAATCGTGATCATTGTATATGTACCATGTTTTCTTTCTGGAGCTTTATCTAAAGTAAACCTCAATGCATAAACAAGAAGCATTGCCTTCTTAATTATATTGAGTGAAAAAGATTGTTCTACGAAAGTATAAAAATTATCTATCTAATTGATTTATTGGACATTACTGTAATAAATATGTTACTAGCCAGCTGCCCCGGGTTCTTCTTGGACATGAATTAGGGAAGTACTAAACAGTAAACACCTTTGCAGAAAAATTCATTCAGCCATTTTGTGATGGTTTGTAGCGAAACATTTAAGGAAAAATTTATTTGTGGGTAGTACAGGAAGGTTTAGAGAGTGAAAATATATTAATTTAATTTCAAAAAATATTAGATTCGAAAAAAAAAAAAAGGTTGAATGCGAGAATATTGTTCGATGATGAGTATTTCGTGGAAAATGTTTGAATACTGAAAAAAGTGGTTCAGTCTCATCTTTAGATTGGACATTTCAACTTAATTTTGATACTGTCATATAAAATTTTGTTTGACTAATATCATATGAAAATTTTATATTATTTATATATTAATATATTGATGAATGATTGAAAATACTATATATATTAAGATAGCAAATTGAATATGTAAATATATTTATATTTTATTAAAATAATAGCTGAATTTGAATAAAAGCATGTAAATATAAAAAAATATAAATATAACAGTGATTAGGTTCTTTTTTTTTATTTTTAAAAAAGGCTTTTTAAGAGAAGAGACATGTCTTTTGAAGAAAAAAAAAAATATTTCTATTAATAACACGAATAGGTTGCACGGGCGAAACAACATACTCCGTGCAATGAACTTGGAAGAGAAGTAATTAAAATAAATTCACTTGAAATTGGAGCATGCATGTTGTTGTAAACTTGTAAAATCCCGTGAACTAAAATTAAAGTAAATCAATTTCTTTTTTGTAATAAAAAAAATTCAGTACTTTTTTAATTTTTTGCAAATATATCAAAACTTCATTTTTCATTAATTATCGAAAGCAAATTTGTTACAGGTATATTGGCGTGTAGTTGAAAATCTTTACAAAGCCAAAAAGAATATCCTAATCATAATCTAAAACCCTAAACTTATTTATATTTTGCAAACTTAAAATTTTGGTTGTGATTGTTTATTATGTTTCTGTTTTTCATTTTTCATTCATGAGAGATAAAACTGACGTTTGTGAAGTAAAAATGTAATAATTGAGGTTGATGTGGTAGGTGAAACTTATGAGATGTTGTTTGATTGTGAGATTTCTTTTGAGTAAAATTTGTGAGATGGTGTTTGGTTGTGAGGTTCTTTATAAGAAAAATTTGTGAGATACTAATTGACTGTGAGGTATGATTTAAAATATTGTGTATGTAATAATTATTATATAAAATTTTATGTGTAAATATAATTATATATTATGAAAATAATGTTATGCAAATATTAAAATATATGTGTAAATAATCATATTACCAAGGTAATTATATTTAAATATTAAAACATTACGTGTAAATATACTTATTGATGATGGTATTAACTATTTGGAGATAGATAAGGCTAATATCCAATCCAATCAACCAAATGGGAGGTCAAGACAGGGTTTGATGATGTTGTTGGGTCAAGTCCTGACACCAATAACTCATGTCAAGCTAGCTGAGGTGTCATTGATTAAGATACTTTAACACTTAAGTTAGTATTTAATCAACTGTAATATAGAGCAGCAGAATAAGGGCTTTGAGCGATAATGAGCATACCTTGTTGAAGTGCGGTAATAGGGTATTTATAGCTTTTTTGGAGAGATTGATATATTCATGATGCCCTTGTGTATCTAGAAAGGGCTTTCATTCTCACTTGATGACCTTAAGTCCTCTTCATTTTGTGTACCATGCTAGGTGGTGCCTTCTCGAGCTCCACAGAGCATGGCAGTACACTAGCGGCTCGTATTACCTTGACACTGCAAAAAGATGGTATTGCCAATGGCACACATCATTAATGCAGAGACATATCACTTGTTAAAGCATTCAATGCGACAAAGAAGAGGTCACATCAGTTTGACCTCTTGGGGTTGAAGTGAATACTCGCCTTTGAGTCATTCTCAAAAGCTCTGGTTAACTCGATGAAACTTTGTTGGATTCAAATATCTCTCTAATTGAGTGCTAAACAAACATTCTCAATTTCATTAACCACACTCTGGTCAACTATGTAAGATGTTAATACCCGTGTTGGCGGAAAGGCCTAGTGGGATTAGGGTTCAGTCAATAAACTGGTCGATGACTAATGGGCTAGGCTAGATAGTCAATTACATTATTCTGCATCATATCTTTTATTTGGTCGGGTGTTATTGGGTTGAGCTTGTTAAGCTATCCCGCATCATGAATCCCCCCAATTTCGAATTAGGACTTGGAACATTTATACATTTAATGTGATTGTTATGTTGGGCAGTGCAAAATATCAACTGGCGGATGCATAATAATTGCTTGGTAACCAATCAGATTAATTAGCTAGCTTGCCCACTGGATGAAGCCTATAAATAGACGCAGTGAAAACTTTCATTTACACTTTTACTGCATCTTGAGAGGTCGAATATTGACAACTTACTACTCTCTGCACTAGTCAATTTTCACTTAACTTTGCTACTTGTAGGTCTTTTATAATCTTGATCAAGTTTAATACTTCTTTACTTCGACCATATTTTGCACATCTAATATGTTGAGAGTATTTGGTGAGGATAGTCATAAGGGGGGAGATAGTGAAGAAATAGGTTAGATATGGGTTTGACCAAGTTGGGAGATGGCTTGACTAGCGAGTCTAGTGATTCTTTTAATGATATCACAATGCCCTTTAACAGTTTGAGTGATAAAGAAGGTAGGGCCGAGCCAAGTCAGCTTCTAGTGTCACATGGTCGGTTATTTACTCTGACCATTATAGTAAGATCATATCTAAAATTACAAATGGCAACCTTGTGTTGCTTAGGTAGTTATATCACATCCTACTGGGGTTTGAGCTGACTGTCTCTAGACCTATTAATAGAATGCATCGACCATCTGTCGAGCATACAATAGCATTCGAGGAGGCCCTAAGTGTGGGCTTTGGTTTTCCTTGCCCAATTTACAGTTAACCTATAGAAAATTCTTCAAGTTTGCATAACTCAATTCCTCCTGAATTATTTTTTGACCTTATACAACTTTGTCATCTTAATGCATATACATGATTAGCCTTTTGGCTTTGCTAATTTTTCAAATCTCTTTCATCTCCTAATGTCCCGAAATTCGTATAGCACTAAGGAGTTACCTCACAACCTGCCCTCTTTGAAAATGTTTGGTTACTATTTCTTCATCCTATGGCTAAGAGTGAAAAAAAATACTATTTCTATATGTTTGGGCACCAAGGGGGGTTGGGTTTAACATTTCTAGGGGGTGATGAAGAGGGCACGTCGAGATGCCAAGAAATAAGAACCCCTCATAGCCCAACACCTTTATTTGAAACTTAATCCAGTTTGGTCAAATGGAGGTAATTGGGTATATCGAAGAGAGGAATTTGGTGTTGGCAGGCTTATTACATGCTCAGCTAAACTTGGCAACTAACGCTCGACTAGGTAGATATCTTTATTAATTCTTTTGATAATTATTTGCTTTAACTTTCTATTGATGTTGACATGTTTGTTTCATTATCTTTTCAGATCAAGTTGAAATCATGAATTATGCTGGACAATAGGTAATAGCTCATCAACAGAGGGCACAAGAGCATTGCTAGTTGAACATTTTTTGAGAGGCTACCCCTCAGGTTGCTCTATAATTGCAAGCACTATTGCTCGCTCATGTTCCTTAACTAGCCTGACCAGCTATTGTCAAGACCAGTTGCCCTTCTACTCGACAAAAAAGGCCATTGGTCGAGCAACCTAAGCTTGCCCAAAAGAAAACTACTGCTAATAAAGAAAAAGGGAAAGCTGGGACTTCGACCCAACTAATCAAGTTCAATCTCTTGGGGCTTTACTCTGACGATGACCTATTTTCATTGCTTAACTTTCTTCACCTAAGTTTAGGACTGAGATCGAGGTCTAAAACTCATTATTTATCATGTAAGTAGGGTTGATTAGAGTTGTACCTCTAAAGGTGATGAAGAGTCTGACCAAAAAAAGATGATGGAACTAAGCTAGCTGAGAGCTTTGATGGCGCTAGCATACCACTCTAATATGGTAAGCGTCAAGTTGAGTTTTATTCACTTTTCCCAAATTTTTATTCAAATATCTCGACTAAATTTACTTCTTTTATAGGTCAACCAACTAGGTTACCATTTTTACTGAAAGTCAAAGCTAGCCCTTAGTGATCAAGAAAAGCTCTAGAAAGAGCAAAGTGATGCCGAAGTGGCTAAGACTCAGCTTTACTGCACACAGTTGAAGATCAAGTAGTTGACTAAATGACTTAAGGACAAAGACATGTAGCTCCTGGTTGCTGTGGCTGAGAAAAGAAAAATGGACGAGCAGCTACAAAAGGCTAGATTGGATGCTGAGGCTAATTATAATGCTGATTGAACATATGGGCATAATATTGCCATGAATTATGCTTGAGCTAAATTCTTCATGGTACTCTATGGCATCTAAAAAGAGGCTGTGCAATAGTTTGTGATGTGTTAGACATTTCAAGATGCTAGCATTATCTTATCAATCAACAATGTAAAGGAGGCCATTAAGAAGGCCATAAAACAGTTGGAATTCTCAGGATATCAGATTTGTCTGGGAGATAGAGTGTGCCTCAACCCACTTCAAATTGAGCGACTCGAGGGCTATCCCAATGTCTCTCCAATTGAAGAGAATGCTCCTTTGGTTGAATCTTTTGCTATAACATGGTTAGAGTTAAGGATGGTCCTTATCTAATGGTGATCGAGGTGGCCAATGAGTTTAACTTTGCAATTGGCTTTACATTCAACATCAGGGATGGCAAAGTTGATGTTTTTGCCTTTTTGCCCTAGGAAATTAGGCCTTCTCGACCCGTGGCTATAGTTTAGCCAGCACGTACTGTAGTGTTCGAGTAAGAGATTGAGGGAGTTTCCAATATTGTGCGCATGTCTTCAAATGATGACCTTGACCATACTATTAATGAGGTAGCGACTCAAGGAATTGGAGAGAAAGAAGCTGGGTCAAGTTGAGACTAGGCTTTTTTATTTTTTATTTATGTTGATTCCGCCTCGCAAAGCACATTTGATAGATTGTAAGAATGACTTTGTTGATATACTCACAACTAATGTTGTTATATAAAATATCAACTTTCTGGTTGCTTTTGATGCTGATTCACCTCTCCTTTGTTCTTATTTTAATTCTTTTGAATTGATTGTACTAGTAAAAAAGCATAATTTTTCTTTCTAGTAACTAGTTGGATGGTGTAATCTCTTAAGAAAAGAAATAGGTAACATTTAATTGATTCTTAACCAAGTTAGTGGTCGATTATGCAACTGACTTGTAAAGGAATAATTGGATAGATCTAAGGACATTAACCTCAACTTTATCTATCTAAAATTGGTTTTAAAACAGACTTCGTAGTTGACCACTTGGTTAACTTAAGCCATTCTCTTCGAGATCAAACAAATTGGGTAGGTGTAGTGGTCAATTGTTGGTTGACTTAAATTAACTTTAATGTTTCTATTTCAAGTTTTATGTCACAGTACATATGCTCGTGGGGTGACTTGATTGCAATGATTGACTGTAGGGTCAATTTTAAGTTATGTTTGATGATATAGTCAATTTTAAACAATTTATTCTTTTATCAAGTTTGGCTAGGAGCCATGATACAAGGTTGACTCTAAATGATCAATGCATTTATTATTAAAAAATTGCGCTTTAAATGATCAACTCATTTATTAGTTTAGGCTGGAAGCCATAGTTGTTAGAGAGAGTGAATAGTTGTTGAAATATAAGTAGTCTTTATTGATTTAGAGTTGTGTTATAGTATAGTTGAGTAGAGACCTTAGTTTCTTTAAATATAGAATTTTTTCAAATTTACTACATTCCATGGTCAAGGGAGTTTGTTGACGCTCATATCCATCAATTAACAAGAATTGGGCTTTGCTACCTTAACCACTAAGTGGTGGCCCTCCCATTTTGGATCAAGTTTGCCCACATTCTTTGAGACTTCGACTTTTTTAGTACAAGGTCCCCCACTTTGAAGCTTCTCACTCGAATGCCCTTATTGCAATGCTGGGCCATCTTAAACCTGTATCTTTGAATTTTTGTATATACCTATTGGTATAGCTTGTCAATTGTCTCAAGGTTGAATTTTTTTGTAGACTCATTCCTAATTGAGTTACAGTAGATTACTAAAGTTATATGTTGTATCAATTTTGTTAGGATGACAACTTCTAACCCATAAGTCCAATTATGTGGACTGCAACTTGTGGCAATTTGAGAGATGGTTTGATACACATAAAGCACCCCAAGAATGTTGTCCACCTAACTCATTTTGGATTCTTCAAGTTGAGCTTTGAGGCAGCCAAAGATTGTCCTATTGGTGACTTTCGTTTGCCCATTAGGTTGAGGGTTTTCGACTGAATTGAAGTATTATCGAATTCCTAAGCTGTTGCATGTGTTCCTCATGCTCTTGCTCTTGGACTGCATCTCATTGTCTAATATTAATACTTTGGGCAAATTGAAATGGCAGATAATATTTTTCCAAAGGAAACTTTGAATGGCCACGTTAGTTATCTTCAAGGTTGTATTTACTTTGATCTACTTTGTGAAATATTTGACCGTGATGAACATGAATTTTCTTTGGGCTGTGGTTTTTAGGAAGGAGCCAGCTATATCTATTCCACACTAGTTGAAGGGCCATTTGATCTGAACAAGCACTGACATTAACATAGGTTGGTAAGGTATGTTGTAGCAGACTTGGCAAAATGGGCATTTTCTAGCGAAGTAGATGGCATCCTTAAGCAAAGTTGGCCAAAAATACCCATGTCTTATGATTTTGTGGGCTAAAGATCATTCTCCAATGTGGTTGCCACAAATTCTTGAATAGATTTCTTGTAAGACCTTCCAAGCTTATTCTAGTGTCAAACACCTTAATGGTGTTTCAAAAATTGATCTTCTGTAAAGCTGACCATACTTGTCAAGGGTGAACTTGGCTGCTTGACCCTTGAGTCTATTTGCTTGTACCTTATTCTTGAGAACTTTTCCTTCCCTTAAGTAAGCTTTTATTTCCTCCTGCCAGGAAAGAGTTGCCTTTTCAACCTGCCCAACCAATTTCTAGTTGAGACCACCGACGGTGGGTTTTTTAGTAATAAAAAATGTGATCATTCTATCTTTGGTTCCTTTTGTTAAGCTAGTGAATTTTGAGAAGGCATCTACCCTTTCATTTTTTGATCAAGGGATTAGTTGTAGGTGAATTTCTTAAACAATTGTTGTAACCTTTTGACCTCAGCCAAATACTTGCTTATCGTAGCTTTCTTAGCATCAAAGTTTTCTTTAACTTGTTGCAACTAGCTAAGAATTAGTGATAGCTGTCAACTGCTTAACTCCTCTATCAATGGCTATCCTCATGCCAACAAAGTGGACGTCATATTCTACTTTGTTATTAGCAACGGGGTAGTCAAGTTTAATCATGAAGTCATACTCCTTGGCTTGTGGGGAGCATAGAGAAACACCTATTCCTCATCCTAAGGAAGTCGATGTGCCATCAACATATGGAGCCCACAGGTCGATTGCATCAAGTAGGTAGAGTCTCTCTATAACAAAGTCTGTTAACACTTGGGCCTTTATAGTAGTTTGGGGCTAAAAGGTGGTGTCGAATTTTGCTAACTTGATGGCCTACTTTGTAATCCATCATGATGTATCTCATTTTGACAGTACTTATTTCAGCCGTTGATTCGCTAAAACCATAATGGAGTGGGATTAGAAGTAAGGTCTCAATTTCCTGATGGCAGTAACCAAAGTAAGGGTAAATTTTTTTTATCTCTAGATAGCTACGTTTTAGGCCCTACGATGCTTTGTTACAATAATGCATGGGTTAGTAGGTGCCATGCTTGGTCGAGATCAAAACTAAATTGATTACTGCTAGCGACACTACTAAATAAATATGCAAAACTTATCCAACCTCAAGCTTAGTTAGCATTGGTGGCACTGATAGATACTATTTTAATTTGACCAGGGCCTAGCCATATTGCTTTGTCTACTGGAATTTCCTTGCATTCCTAAGGATTTTAATGAAAGGTAGGCTTTTGTCTACTAGTCGAGTAATGGATCGCTTTAGGGCTATAATTCTTCTGACTAGGCATTGAATGCCTATGATTGTCGAGGATGTGTGATGTTCAAAATGGCCAGGATTATTTTGTGGGTTTATTTCAATGCCTCTCTAACTAACCATATAGCCCAAAAATGTCTCTTCTGTCACCCTAATCGGCACTTGTTAAGGTTAAATTCCATGCCAAATGCTCTTGATATGGAAAATGTATAACTAAGGTTGACTAAGTGATTTTGTTTTTTTTTTTTTTTTTATTTGAATAGTCATGTTGTTAACATAGACTTGCATGGTCTTACCAATCTCATTCTTGAACATAAACTTTACAAGTCTTTAATGGGTTGCACCTGTATTTTTGAGCCTAAAAGACATAATCAAAAAATAGTATACATCGTTGGAGACCATAAAGGTGGTCTCATCTCTATCCTTAGGGGCTGTGAAAATTTGATAATAGCTTTGGAATGCATCCATCATACTCAAAAGATAACAACCAACAATAGAATTAATTAATAAATATATACAAAGTAGCAGACAAAGGTCTTTAGGACAAGCTTTATTCAAATTGCTAAAATCATTACACAATCTCCATTTTTCCTCATTCTTAGGGACAAAGACTACATTACAAAGCTAACTAGGATATTGAATTTCTATAATGTATTCTGCCTCTAATAGCTTGTTGACCTCCTCCTCGATGGTTTGGCATCTTTCAGCATTAAAGGTTTTAATCTTTTGTTTGATTGACTTGAATAAGGTATCTATGTTCAAGTGGCGAACAATGATGCTAGGGTCAATTCGTTGTAAGTCAATAGTCATCCATGCAAAAACATCAATATTCTTTTTAAGAAAATCAACCATCAAGCACTCCATGCTATTCTCAAGATTAGTTCCAATCTTGGTGGTCTTGTCGGGGTTCCTAGGCTCAAGCTCAATAGTCTTAGACTCCGTAATGGGTTCAACTCTAGTCTCTTCAAGCTTTATCTTTTTGTTTGCCTATCCTTTCTTAGGTTCTGTTACTATAACATCCCTTGAAAATTTTAGTTTTGGTCAAGCCTTCTTATTATTTACCGCAATCAAGATTGTGTAACATCGCCAAACCTTCTTCATGTTGTAAAGTAATTCTCTAGTCTTGGTAATAATTGAAAACTTGACCTTTATGTGGCAGGTTGAGATTATGGCTTTGAAATCATTAAAGGTTGGTTATCTAATTATGGCATAATAGGTGAAAAGGGCATCGATGACCAGGTAGTTGGCCATTAACGCTCATTGTCAAGGTATTTCTCTAAATAAAGTAGACAGGTTTATGGACCCTTCAGGAATGATATCAGATCTCCTAAATCTAACCAATAGGGTGAGCACGAGCTCAAACTTTAGCTTTTCCTAGTTCTTTCTCTTAAGTGTCGACAAGAAAATTATATCTGCGGAACTGCCATTGTCGACCAACACCTTCCTAACCTCAAAGTTGGCTATCTCAACAAATACAATAAGGGGGCAATCCAACTTGTTGTCAGCACCTTGATTCTCAATGTGTGGAGGAAAAAGTCAAAGAAAGAGATGGGTTCCATGCTGGTTGAAAGTTGGAAAACTATTTCAACCAAGGAGGATTTGGTCGATTCCAACTTTTTTTGATTTTGCCTTCTTGCTGACTTGGAGTCCCCTTTGGTCAAGCCTCCAATAATGTTGCCAATCATGCCTTTGAGGAGTGGGCAAAGATCATGGGTAAGCTTCCTTCCTTAGGCTAATCGATCTTTCTCTAGCATAGTCTAGTCGATTTAGCTAGTTTCTTAGCTAGCCTTTTCATCGACAAATTTTTTTAAATGCCCTTGTTGAAGTAGCCTTTCAATCTCATTGTGAAGATTGAAATAGTCCTCTGTACCGTGGCCTTTTTACCTATAGAAGTGAGAATTTTTTGGATCTTTTCATTGCTTTTATTTCAATCAACTTCCTAGGTTTCTTGAGGAGGTTGTCATGCTAAATCACGAACAGCACCTCCTTTCTGGTAGTGCTAAACGGAGTGTAGTTGTGGAAGCATTTGGTGGGAGATCAATGACCATCTTTATGCTGTGTATCATCTTTCTCTTTAGCTTTCTTCTTATTGTGGTCTGGATTACCATATTTGAGTTTGTTTATGTCCATCTAGGTCATGTACCTCTCTGTAAGGTCAAGTAACTCATCAATTGTCCTTGTTTGGTGTATTCTTTATGTCAAAGACCTAAGAAAAGCACATTGATTAAAAACTTAATTCAGGAATTGTCAATCTTCAGAACCATTATGTTAAATCAGGTGAAAGAGTCTCGAAAGGACTCTTCCTCACTTTGCCTAACTGTGTGCAAGTGGGTATGGGGGAGCTTTATCTTTCTTCAACTAGCAAACTAGTGGAGAAACTTGTCATAATGCTGGTCGTACAAGCAAATTGATGCCAGCTCCAATTTGACAAACTAGTTGAGGATAATTCCTTGGAACATGGTGATCAATATTTTAGCATGGATGTGCTCATTATGCTTGTGGAGCTACATCATGTGCTCGAATTGTAGTAGGTGCTCATTTGGGTTAGATAAACCATCATACCTAGGCAAACTTGTGTAGGAATTTTGGCATCGATAGTTATACACTCGTTGATTATCTCTTGTATGAATGGCAACTCCTGCATCAGATGAAGTCAGGGAGCCCCATCATAATAAGGATTTCTCTCAGTGTTCCTCCTTAAAATCTCTTCCAGACATCTATTCAATTATTGTACTTGGTGGGATACTTTTTCCCATTCTTCATGATCTGCCTGGGATAGATTTCTATTTGTTTGAGGTCACAATCACTCAATCTTATCGTGATGTGGGCTTTGAATGAGTCGAGCGAGGTGTTCTTTAAATCAACTAATTTTTCTCGAAGGTTAGTTTGAGCTTCTTCCATTAGGAATCACCCTAGGCTATCCTTTCACTGGGTATGGGGGACATTTAGCCTCTTGTCTTCCCCTCTCTTCCTTTGGGAGCCTCTCTTCATACTATGAAGGTTGAGGAGTGGCACTAGTAGCTGGGCTGGGCTAATTTTTATACTTGTTGATGGCACTTGATAGTTGAGCTGAAATCTAGATTGATATCTGCTTGCTTATCAGCTACATGAGCTGGGGCATAGTTAGAGTGACTACTTGTTCTAATTGAGAGCTGGGTCCAACTGCATCTGGTTTTTGCTGGGGTTAAGGATAAGGGGTTGGTGATCTTCTGTTCTCTTCTCTCTTAAAGAGCACCTTGTGTTAACCATTTTTTTCTTAGTTACAGACTCAAGTTTCCCATAGATGGTGCAAAATGATGATGTTATGAATCATTTGGAGATAGATTAGGTTAATATCCAATCCAATTGACCGGATGGGAGGTTGAGACATGGGTTTGATGATGTTGTTAGGTCGAGTCCTACAACTAATATCACACGTTAGGCTAGTTAAAGGTAGTATTTAATCGACAAAAAGTAGAGCAACAGAGTTAGGTATTTAAGTGATAATGAGCATACCTTGCTAAAAAGTGGCAGTGCGGTACTTATAACCTTTTTGTAGTGGTTGATATATCCATGATACCCTTGTATATATAGAAAGGGCCTTTGTCCTTACCTGAGGACCCTTAAGTCTTCTCCATTTTGTATGCTATGCCAGGCAGTGCCTCTTCTGGCTCGATAGGACATGGCAATACATAGGTGGCGAGCACTATCCTAGCATTGTAGAAAGATGATACTGGTGGTGGCACGTGTCATTAATGTAGAGGCATGCCACCTATTAGAGTATTCAATGCGACAAAGAGGTGGTCGCGTCAGTTCAACCTCCTAGGGTCAAAGTGAACACTTGCTTGTGAGTCATTCATGCAGTCTCTGGTCAACTCGATGGACTCTGTTGGATTCAAATATCTCCATGGTTGAGTGCTAAACAAATATTCTCAATTTGATCGACCATACTCTAATCGATTAGGCAAGATATTGATACTCGTACTGGCGAAAAGGCCCAGCGAGATTGCGATCTAGTTGATAAACTGGTTGACCACCAATGAGCTAGGCCAAATAGTCAATTGACCTGTTCCACATCATATCTTTTGTTTGGTCGAACGTTATTAGGTTGAGCCGGTTGGGCTATGTCATATCACTTATATATTATGAAAAAAATTGTTTAAGTATTAAAATTTTACGTGTAAATATAATTATATATTATAAAAATAATTTTATTTAATTATTAAAATATTACGTGTATATATAATTATATATTATGAAAATAATTTTGTTTAAATAATAAAACATTACTTGTAAATATAATTATACATTATGAAAATAACTTTGTTTAAATATTAAAATAATACATGTAAATATAGTTATATGTTATTTAAATAATTTTATTTAAATATTAAAATATTACTTATATATAATTATATATTATGAATTAATTATCAATGACAAGTCAAGAGAGAAATTTCAAAGATTTTGTTTGTGAAGGAGATCCTATTTTCTTAGATAATCTAAAGAAATTCTTAGCCAAGAGCACTCTGACTTTTTTGAGGAGTAAAAGGAGAGGAATATTTTTTAGAGAAAAAACAAAAAAGGGGAATTTTTTTTCTTTTTAAATGTAATTTATAAGATATATTTTTTAAATATGCATCCAAACACACTTCTTTAGAAAATTTTACTCCGAAAGCATACTTGTGAGAAGTGCAACACCTTAGCTTTGTTTCTTATCAGCTCATTCTTCTCCACTGCTGAAATCTAAATGACATTTGTAGATGTCTTTATTAATTTTCTTTTTGGTCTCTTTATGTTAAAGTGAAGCAATCAACTATCTTAAAATTCCACATTAGTTGAAGTGGGTTGATTTTGACTTAATGGGAGTTGATATATATATATATATATATATATATATTAGAAAATGAGATATTTAAAGGAGAACATTATGATGCTCATATTGCTAGCACAATGATTCTAAAAATCATACACATTAATGTAGATACAAGCTCAAATTGACATTTTTGTCCTTCTCCTCTATTGTAACTTGGAACGATATAGAATCACAACTATAAAATAATAGTAAAAATATTTAATGCAATTGACAACAAGATTTAACATAGTTCGATTATGTGTCTAATCCACCCAATAAAGAAAAGAATTTTATTAATCTCAAATCAAAGTACAAGTACAAACTTTGAATCCCACAAATCTCACGATAACACCCAATACCCTCGTTTTAAACTCCATCTCAAGAAACTATCTCAAAAACTATTAGATACCCTCATGTATGTGTCTCTCGTAATCAATCCCAGAAGAAAATTAATTAAATACCCACGAAAATTGAGTCTTAAGCCAATGGGCTTGTGCTGCTCGTTAAGGTACGCATGACTTGTGCATTGGCACCAAAATTCTATTACTACTACAAATTTAGGTAGAAACTTTGCACTGGGGCACAAAAAACTTGGGCCCCAATGCAAAGTCAATGTTCACTGCATGGAGTTACTATTAACCATGCATCTTTTTTGACCCCTTACTCCATTTTGCTTTATTTTTCTTCTGATTCTCATTAATTTAGCCCAAATTTCAAATAATTCTTCATCTTGACTTGAAATTCACTATTCTTCTTTGTCCCTGCCCCTAAAAGATTCTGTCATCTAAGTCTGCAAACATTACCTAAATTTAAGCAATGCTCAAATTTGATTCTTGGAATAGCCTTAGTCAACATGTCTGTCAGAATATCCTTGGTCCCAACCTTATCAATCAAAATAACACCTTAAGACACCATATTCCGGACAAAGTGATACCTCATGTCAATATGCTTTGTTCTATCATGAAAGGCTTTATTCTTTGATAAATGTATAGCACTTTGATTATCACAAAATATTGAAGTCACCTTAAAGTCCATACCTATATCCTCAATCAGCCCCTTTAGCTAAATGTCTTCCTTCACGCCTTCAGCCAAAGCCATGTACTCAACTTTTGTTATGGACAATACAACTACTGATTGCAACGTCGCCTTCCAACTAACCGTACATCCCAAAACACAAAAAATATAACCCATCATGGACCTTCTATTGTCCAAATTTCCTGCATAATCCACATCCACATAGCTAATAATTCTAGTTGTAGAATTCAATTGATTATACCTCAAACATCTATCTGCAGAGCCTCTCAGATACCTCATGATCCATTTCACAGCTTGCCAATGAGTCTTTGGCTTGTGCATGTACCTACTCACAACACTGACTGCATGTGAAATGTCTGGCCTAATGCACACCATGACATACATCAAGCTACCCATTGCACTAGCATACAACACATTAGACATATGCTCCACCTCTTCCTTAGTAATGGGTGAATCATCTTATGAGAGCCTGAAATGAGCTACAGGCAGTGTACTCACTGGCTTGGATTTATCTATTCCAAAATGCTCTAGTACTTTTTCAATGTAATGTTGTTGAAATAAGTACAACAATTCAGCATGTCTATTCTAGATGATCTCCATGCCCAATATCTTCCTTATGTTGCCTAAATCTTTTATCTCAAATTCTTCACTTAATTAAGCTTTTAAAATATTGATCTCATATATGTTTCTAGAGGCTATCAATATATCATCAACATACAACAACAAATATACTAGGAGGTTATCACTACATTTTTTATAGTATACACAATAATCAAAATTGTTTCTAGTGTATCCTATCTTGGTAATAAATGCATCAAACCTTTTATACCATTGTTTGGAAGACTGCTTCAAGCTATATAAAGATTTCTTCAAAAGACATGCTTGATTTTGTTTCCCAAAAATAATGAATCCTTCTAGTTGACTCAAGTAGATTTGTTCCTCCAACTCACCAAGCAGAAACGTTATTTTCACATGCATCTGCTCAAATTCCATATCAAATAGAGCAACCATGGCAAGTAAAACACGAATGGAAGTATGCTTTACAATTGGAAAGAATACCTCATGGAAGTTAACTCCCTCTCTCTGAGTAAAACCTTTAGCAGCTAAATGCACCTTGTATCTAGCATCCACAACCTTGGGATTCCCCTTCTTCTTTTTATAGATCCATTTACAACCTACAATCTTCTGTCCTTTGGGTACATCAACTAGCTCTCATGTGCTATTCTCGTGTAGAGACTCCATCTCTTCACTCATTGCTGCAATCTATTTATTAGAATCTAGCCTGAAAATTGCCTCTTTGTATGAGACTAGATTATCTCCTACAAACCCCTTGGTTGAACTCAATGTATAAGCTTCTAGTTTTGAATATGAAAATCATTGTAGTGGTTTGATCTGCCTCCTCTCCTCATTGTGAGCCAAATGATAGTTTTGTAGTGAATTATTTTCTTGCTGTTGATTAGGTGATAATGCGTTTTCACCAACTTCATCTACCACTTTTTGTTTCCACTTTGAAACTTATGGAGTGTCAAGTTCAAACTCCATCTTCTCTTTAATGCCTTGTTGAATACTTTCGAGCTGCTCCACCTTCTTCATTATTGCAATCTCATCAAAAGTCACATCCCTGCTAATAATCATTATAGAGTTATTGTTATCATTACACCACATACGATAATCATTTACTCCATCTGCATAGCCTAGGAATATGCACTTCCTAGCTTTTAGCTCAAGCTTTCCATCATAAACATGAGCATAAGCTGGGCACCTAAACACTCTCAGATTTAAGTAATCATCAAGAGACCCGAACCAAACTTTCATTAGTGTCTTGCAATCTAAAGTAGTTGATGGTGACCTAGGCACCAAGTAACAAGCAATATTGATTGCTTCTGCCCGAAAGTCCTTGGACAATTCGGCATTGATGATCATACATTTTGCTCTTTCTAAGATAGTCTTGTTCATCCATTCTGCAACTCCATTCTGTTGTGGTGTGTGTATAACTGTGCGATGCCTCACAATTCTTTCATTCTCGCAAAATTCCTAAAATTCCTTGTTGTAGAACTTTAATTCATTATCAATCCTCAAGCTTTTGATTTTCTTTCCTATCTACTTCTCGATTAAAGTTTTCCATTGCTTGAAGTTGACAAACACCTCATCCTTATGCTTCAGCATGTACACCGATACTCTTAGTGAGAAATCATTTATGAATATTAGCATATACCTAGCACCTCCCTTTGAAGAAACATGCGAAGGCCCCTAAATATCTAAGTGAATGTTATCTAAGGTGCCCTTGGTCCTGTGAATTGCATTGCCAAATTTCACTATGTGTTACTTGCCAAGCACACATTGCTTGCAGAAATCTAGCTCTCCAATCTTTCCTCCACCAAGCAAGCAACATTTGCTTAGTTCTGACATCCCTCTCATACTCATATGCCTAAGCCGCATATGCTATAGTCTCGTAGTATCATTAAATAATGAAGAAATTGCTACACTACCAAAAATTGTGTTGCCTTGTAAGATATAAAAGTCATTCCTTTTGTCTACCTTCATGATAAGCAATGCACCTTTGGAAACCAGCAAAACTCCATCTCGAGCTCTGTACTCACAATCGTTTTTGTCCAGCATACCCAATAAAATTAAATTTTTCTTTAGATCTAGAACATGACGCATATTTGTTAAGGTCCTTACTATGCTTTCGTGCATTCTAATTGTCACTGAGCTAATTCCTACAACCCTACATAAAGTATCATTTTCCATAAACACTTTACCACCATTATATTTCTGATAAGCGGTAAACTAATTTTCACATGGGCATATGTGGTAAGAGCAGCTACTATCTAAAATCCACTCAGAGCTTAGTAAACTTTCGGTAACGTTGAGAACAAGTCCACCATCAAACTCATTTTCAACAATTCCTACGACATCATCCCATTTTTTATAAGAAGTTGCACCTGTATCTTTTGCCTTTTCTCATTTTGGATAATTCCATTTTTAGTACCCCCTTTCCATCACACCTAAAACACTTTTTGCCATTTCTAAGCTTGGTTAGGGACTTCAATTGACCTCTACTCTTTTCTCTTTCTCTTAGTCTCCCCTTTGCCATCAATCCTTCCCCATTTTCACCATCATTACTACACAGGATATGTTTTCTCAACTTGTTTGAATTCAATGAAGCCTTCATATCCTCTATTAAAATCGTATCTTGTCCATATAGCAACGTAGTGACCAAGTGCTCAAAAGATTTACGTAGTGAACACAAGAGAATCAACACTTGATCTTCATCTTTAATTTTAACATATATGCTAGTGAGATCCAGAATTACTATATTGAAATAATTAATATGTTGAGTAATAGATGTACCTTCCTTCATCCTCAACGTGAATAATCATTATTTTAGATATAGCTGATTTTTTAGGGACTTCGTCATATATAGACTCTCTAGCTTTAACCATTGTCCCGCTGGCGTACTTTCCATGGCGACCTCTCTCAGTATGTTATCTGCCAATGATAACACCAGAGTATCATAAGTCTTCGCGATAAACTCATCATTTTCTTTGTCTATCAGAGTTTCTGGCAAGGAATTTCTACCTTTTAACGTTTTCTATAAACTTTGTTGACATAGGAGGGCGTAGACCTTCATCTTCCACAGTCCAAAATCAATCTTCCTATCAAACTTCTCTATCTCGTACTTTATAGTTGACATCTGATCAATCCTAGCTGTTGATACCAATGTTTTGTAACTTGGAACGATCTAGAATCACAATTATGAAATAATAGTAAAGAAATTTAATGCAATTGACAACAAGATTTATCATGGTTCGGCGATGTGCCTAATCTATCTGACAAAGAAAAGAATTTTATTGATCTCAAATCAAAGTGCAAGTACAAACTTTGAATCCTACAAATCTCACAAAAACACCTAACACCCTCGTTCTAAACTTTATCTCGAGAAGCTATTTCAAAAATAATTAAAAACCCTCGTATATGTGTCTCTCATAATAAATCCTAAAAGAAAACTGATTAAATACTTGCAAAAATTGAGTCTTTGGCCCATGGGCTTGAGCTGCAGGCCGAGGCACACATGACTTGTGGCTTGGAGCTAAGTTACTGTTCACTGCACGCCTTTTGGACCCCTTACTCCATTTGGCTCCATTTTTCTTCTAGTTCTCATTAATTTAGCTCACATTTCAAGGCAAAATCAACATCCTCTTTCAAATTATCTTTACACTTTATTAGATTTACATGTTTGTACTATAAATTACCATCCCAGGGGGCCGCAAGAACTTGATGTAACAGGGCATTCATGTCAGCTAATAAGTATAAATACTCCAATCACTAGATGCACAACATAAATATTTCTTCCTATTATATTTTTGTACCTTAATTCATACCTTTCAATTCAATTACTAACTTAAATCTTATAGAGTTTTCAGTTTATATTTGATTCAAACGAAAAGAAAACTTGAGTCCAACCTGAAAGATACAAATAAAGAAATCGACCTCGGCGGTCAACCTGAATACTTCTAACTTACCATAACAAAATCTAGCTGATGAATGAAGAAAAAGACTAAGTAAGATATCAGTTAGTTAAAAAAGAAAACTGAATACGGGCCTTTAATCAACTATTGTTCTTGAAATCAGCTTTTGTAGTTCAATTGAATACATATATATATATATATATATATAATTAAGAAATACTTTTGAAGTTACGAGGTTAGTTAGATCATCTAGTATTTTTTGGATTGGAATGATAAATTTTATGAAGTGGTGTGATAATCCATGAATCACTCGTTGAAATCTATATTTAAGCTCACCTAATCAACTTTGAACCCTATGACTAAAGATTCAAATTTGCACCTTAACTACCAATTCCATATCAAACTCTGGAGATTATGATATACAGTTTAATCTATACTCTTTTTTTTTTTTTAATTTTTAAATTCTCGGAACTAATATCGTATTGGCATATGTTCCTTGGTGAATGCTCGTACAAATTCTTAACCAAAGGATGGTACATAGAAAAATGATATCCTTAACTTTATATGGAATTGTGTAAAAAATTGACATGCTTAGCATTGGGAGATCAACACTAGAAGACATGCAATGTATGTCCTAGAGATGCTAATTGATATTCAACAACTGTGTGATTATCAAAGTTAGTAAGTAAATTATTAAGATTGGTATCCCTTATTGCCAACCTTGCCATGTGCACCACATGGCTTCCAATTTCTTTTCCCAATCATCTCCAACCCTATATTTCCCATGTCAAAAAAACCAACACAAGGAACAACTAAGAGAAAAATCAAACCTCCCACCACACTTCTCTCTCCAAAAACATTCTAAATCACTATTTAGATGGACCATAATATCACCAAAACAACCAAGACTACAACATGCCTCTTCCTCTTCTTGATTTCCTTGTATGTTTTCCTCTCGTTAGTTGATAAAACCACCCCTTCTTCAAGCTATTGTACATCCATCTTGCCTCTTCTTCTGGCCTTTCTCCTAGCCCTCTTGATCATTTTCACGGTCCGAACAACTATTGTGGCATGGATAACTGTGATGGTGCTCTTGGCATTCGCCGGAAAGCGCCGCCGCATCTTGGTTAAGGAGGGAAGGAAGATTACTTCAGATGTGGCAATGTATTTAGCACAAGTCGTGCTTAAGGAGAGGAGCATTGTGGCCTTTGCATTTGCCACTATTATGAGCCTAATAATAATGGCTTGGCTAAGAATGGCTCATTAATTAAGTTTAATGTGAATAGGCCTTCGATTTTGTCAAGTGTTTTCCCCTCTCCCTCTCTCCTTCTTACTCTAGTTTTTTTAGATTAGTACGGAGAAAATTTGTTTTTGTTTCCTTGTTTTTTTGGGGCATAGCGTTTTAATTTAAGCTCAATATCTCATTTTCATTTTCTATTGTAATAATTGCTTTTTAAGGGGAGAAGCTTTTTCTTTTCTTTCTTTCTTTCTTTTTTTTGGTATTTTCCCTTCTTATTTGTAGTTTGAAAATAAATAGGTTTTCTTATAAATATATTGACATGTTTAAACTTTGGGGGAGAGGAGAAAATTGTTTGAGTCAAAATGGTGAAGCAAAAGCCAGTAAAACGTGATTGTAGTATGAAAACACATATTCATCTCACTATAAGATAAGTATGAAATAGTAACAAAATAGTTAATGATAATAGCAAAATTAGTCATTAGCCCATGCATTGCATTGGATGATAACTTTAAAATTTTATTTAATTTAATTTTAGTTATAGTTTAAACATTACTATTTTGTATAAATATTACAAATATAATACTTAAAAAATTAAAAAATTTATTAAATATATATAATTAATGATGTAAATGAGACATAACAATATTTTATATGAATATGATTTATGTATCATCAAATCAAATCTCATGCATTAATCTATTTCTACATAAAAATTAATGACTAAATGTAAAATATTTTATAAATTCAATAAACTATTCATAAAATATAGTAGAAGATAAAATAAAGAAAATCACTTTAACTTTTACTTGGTTTGAAGAAATTAAAGAATTTAATATTAAAAAAATGAACTTAGGTAATAGAAAATAAAATATTTTAACTTACCATAAGGACTCCAAATTTCTTTTTTATAAATTATCTTGGTTCATTCACATGAAGTTTAAACATTAGAAAAATATATGAGCATTATATATATTCACTACAAGAAAATAGCGCTTTAGAGATGAAAAAATATGTGAGTTTCAGAGACGGACAATTCTGTCTCTAAAGCCCCAATTTTTGTCTCTAAAACAAAATAGAAATGGGTTTTTTAGTCTCTAAACCTGTGTCTAAATGCCATGTCTCAAATTAGAAGACGGAATGATTTCTGTCACTGAATTTAAAGATAGATAAATGCAATCTCTAAATTTGTCTCTAATATCTAATATTTTTTTTTAACAAAATTCATCTCCATTTTCGTAGCCTTTCTGTGTTTAATTCTGTCTCTAATATCTCACATTTGTTTTACCAAAATCTATCTCTGATTCCATCTTTACTTTCATATATCTTTTACCATCTTTATATCTGTCTTTAATTTTCAATATTTTTGCCTATAAATATGTCTTTAAATCTGTCTATAATTACCTTTAGATTTGTCTATAATCCATTTATTTTTTTATGTAAATCCAAATCAATACCTACTTCAAATGATTTTCTATACTACTAAAAAATATTAAATTCCAAACCAATCACCCAATCATCTATAAATAATATGGCTCGTTAAAAACTAAATACAATTTACCAAAACAAGTTGTTTTGACCATCCACCATAATGTAAAGTAACTAATTAATCTAACAATCCAAGAAATTAGTCAAATGATTAATCATCAAAGTTACTTAATTATCCAATTAGTAAAAATAAAAGCATCAATGCTTCCTACCAAAATCCTATTGCTCATGGGGTCCAAGTCCACCGGCATATTGATAGTTTGCATACACCACTTCTTGAAGCAATTTACGAATCATCTCTTGTACCACTCGTCTCTTTTTCTAGCCTTTTCTTTTCTCTTTCTAGTCTCTTCTTTGCACTTTCAAGCCTCCTCCATAACTTGTTCGAGCATTTTCTTACCCTCTTCTTCTCTTTTTATAAATGTTCTTACATCTTGGTACTAGCTGCACGCATGTCGTCCATGGCTTTTGATAATTCATTAATGGCATTATCAAAACTTAACACCTTGATTTTTTTATTTTTTTTTCTGTCAGCAGTCAACTAATAGCAAATAAAATGATCAAAGAGACTAGAAAAGGAAACAAACCAGAAAAGCTGCATTTTTCCATATACAAGAACCATCAAGCAAGATAAGCATAGAATATTCTTCCTAATCAAGTTACAGTAAGCATATACAGTAACCTAGGAAGGAATTCAACCGGTTCTCACCAGGGGTGAGAACACTGCTACGACATCCAAGAGCTAACTTATTGTAGTCCAACCAACCATAGTGACTTCGCTAGGAAGTCAATTGGGCATCAGAGATTCACGGAAATTTGGGTAGTACATGTGAAATCCTCACAACTTGCCAGCCGTAAAATTGTTGGTCTCGAGAGCAATCTTTTCATTATTTTCCTCCAAGAATGCAATTTCCTTTTCCATTAGAAAGGTCAATTGAATCACTTGTATTCAGTTGCAATGGCACAGCAACGTACATGTTTAGTACATAAAAGGTTAGAATGCAAATTGAGTAGGCACAGCAATTCTATGAGTTTCTCGGGTCCGTTTGGTTTTATTTCCACAAGTCATTTTCATTTCCAGTTATTTTTAAAAGTTGGAAAGTTAGTTGTGAAATGAAAATAAAAATTGAGATGTATTTGGGTGAAATGTTGAAAAGTGATAATTAAATAGGTTATAAGGTTGAAAAGTAGGTTAATTTATATTTTTTTTATGTTTAAAAAGATTTATTTTTTAAAATATATGTATATTTTATTAATTTAAAAATAATAGTAGTTACTTTATGTTAAATGAAAGTTGAATTTGATTGAAGTGCAACAGGATGATATTGTAGGTTTAGAAAGGATTTTGAGAAGAAAATATGTACTTTTTTCTGAAAAAAATTGTGAAAAAATATTTATTTTTAATAATGGACCTTGGAAATGAAACCAAACAAGCTGTTAGCTTATGAAAATAGAAAATTTAAGTCACATAAAGAATAAAAAATTTTAACTTGTTATGAGTTTATCCTGGACAGGTTCATCCATACATCATTTGGCCTGTGCCCCTCATGAAATTTTGTCTGCAGTCCGAACAGAAGGGAGTGGGATTTAGTGGTTGAAACCAATAGTTCATTGTCAAGTGCATGACTCTAACATACCTTCACAGAATTTCTGTGCCAACATTTTTACTTTTTGTCCCCTTTTTTCTGAGCAAAGAAAAAGTAAGATTTAAAATGGCTGAGGTGTTGACGTCATATTTCTCCACTACATATATCATTTATTTATATGAAAGTTTCATGTTATTACAGGAATGAAAAAGAAATTAGATTTACCAAAGAAATGCGCAATTTGTTTGAGACAAAAGTGGACTATGATGACAGAGAAAGTGCTAGGTATGTATGCAGCGTTTTTAGAATCGAATCGATCGGTCGGATTGGTGATCAGTGATCAATTCGGTCTGATTCATACATAAAAATTGATGATTGGTCAGCTCAGTCAAAATTGGTTGAATTGGTGCCGGTTCAATTGGGTTTTGACTGGTTCATTTATTTATTTTAAATTTAAAAATTAATTTAAAAAAAAAAGAAAAAATGTAAAAAAAAATTATGAGTTGAAAGATGATGATTAAAGATTTTAGACATGTAATTTTTTGAAATATGAATTTATTTTCTTAAAATTTAATGAAGTGGTAGTTATATATAAATACTTATGTTTAATGTATTGTTTTATTTTATTTAGTATCCCTTAAATTATGTTAAATATTTAGCGTAGAAAAAAAACTTTATTTTTACTTAGAGTTGAAGAATGAAACAAATGATTACTTAAATTAATGTGAAATATTATTTTTTATTTATTTATAGTTGATTAATTGTGAAATAATATCATTTTCTAAAAAACATACTTAAAAATAAGTAAGTTAAATTTTTTTTAAAATAATATTCTTTTTATATCAATTGATGGTTTTATTTTTTGGCAATATTAAAATATTATATATATTTATAATATTAAACATAATTATCATATCATTATGGGGCCATATCGGTTCAACCACTGATTGAACCAATAACTAATAACATCTTCAATTCATTGTTCGGTCCAATTTTGAAAACATTAAATGTTTAGGTACAAGCATAATAGAATATGCTGCTTTTGACAGGGCATCCATGCCATGGTCTCAACAACTTTACTATTTCTATGCAATCATTTTTTTCTGAGGAAAAAAAACAATGATTCGTGGTCTCATTAGAGTTTAAATACTATAAATTTGATGATGCTAAAAGTTGTAAGGTCTTTAAATACACCGCAGAGGATAGTGGATAAAAAGATTGGATAAACAACAAGACTTCACAACTAGGTAATAATAGCAACAACACTCACGGTGCCTTTCATGAGAGTTCAGACACAAAATAGCAGGAAAAGCAAGAACAACATCATTAATTCATTATAATGTATTATTAATTTATGAAAAAAATCGGAGACATTCATCTGGAAGGCATTACTAAATTATATTCACAAATTGGACTTAAAACATTACCAAAACTATTATTTAGAAAGCAACGATGATGCTTAAGACATCAGGGGGAATTACAAGCAACATGAAATAGTTTTGGTATATGAGTCTAACGAGAGGTTATAAAGGTAAAGGTTGGATAATGAAAATTTACCTGCTCTCCTAATTTGGCACAATTAGTGAAAAGAATAGATGGAGATGGAGAGGGGGAGACGAAGATGTCACACTTTTAGGGAACCTATCAACCGAAGAGATTTATTTTCTCCTGCATTCATATATAAGACAAACTTAACGTCAATCAAAAAAGCTAGCTAGCTATAAGACCAAATATGCAAGCAAAAGATTCCAAAGGCACATTCAACAACTCAATGCCAGTTCATACTGTACCAAACCATGAGCGAACAAACATTAAGTCTCCTCTTTATTGGGTCTCCTCCAGGCTCCTTACAAATATCCTAAGTCCAAAATGAGCATCAACGAAACTTACAATGAAATTGACAATGGCAAAAAAAACCCTATGCTTTCAATTCTACAAATGCCTTGTTTTCTCCCGTCGTCTCACAGATTAAAAATATTAAAATGTAAAATTCTAATAAACTCACAATACCAGACAATCATAGTAAGTAGCTAAGTTCACCAATTTATTCAAAACTAGAAATGTGTAAACCATAGTTAACCTATAAAATTGAGCTTAGAAAATGATAACCAAAGTTTTCCTCGCAAGTGTGGAGGCAGACATAGGGTATAGCAATCGGAAGTTTATGGTCAGCGGTCGGAGCTTGACGTTTGGCGACCGGAGATCGAAAGTCGGTGGTCGTCAATCGTTGAATGGCCTGGGGAGGAGGCAGTAGAATTTTTGATTTCTAAGACTTTAATTTAGGGCTACAGAGTTTTGATGGGAACAATATTTTGTCTTGATTTTTTTAATATATAAATATAAATATATTAAAATATTAATTATTTTTAAATTATTTTTGATTTTTTTTGGAGGTTAGTAATTTTTATTTCATCTTTTTATAAAAATTAGTCCACCTCAAATCTGTTTTGATATTTATAATTTTTTTTTTAAATTTTATAAAATCAGAGACGGAAGGATAGACTGATATTAAAATAAAATATAAATTTTAAAACTGTCTTTATTCTGTGGATAATCCATTTTTGACTTTTTAATTTTAAGATGGATTATCTCTGTCTCAAATTTTATGTGTTGTTCATTTAAAACATCGATGAATTAGTTATGGAAATAATTCTGTCTTTAAATCCATCCGTATTTTGTCATTTTTATTTTATTTATTTATTTTTTTAATTAAATTTAGTAGAATTTTAAGTCTATGGCTGAATTTGTCTTTGTCTTAAAGTTACATTTTAAAATTTAGATGGAACTTATTTTTGTCTTTGGTTATGTCATTATTTGATGAAAATTAGAGATGGAAATATTTTTGTCTCTAAAAATCCATCTCTAAAGCCTTGTTCCCTTGTAGATATACATGCACTTTTAAGGGGAAAAAAAGGTAAATTTTAATGTGTCAAGAAAATGATCGTACAGAGTTGGAGAAAAAAAGAAGACAAATGTTTTTATATTTTTAATAATTCCGAATATTCTAGTACATATATTTTAGTGATGTATATGCTTAGTTATCTTTAATAATGTATATGCTTAGCTATACACACATGTGCGTGTATATATATATATGCATGTGTGTGGGTGGGTGGGTGTATTTGTCCGTGATTATTAATCAAAAAGTCAAATTTGAGAATGTAAATGACAAATATTAGAAAAAAATATATTAGACAATGCATATAAAAAGGAGTACAAAAACTATATATTAAAATGAGGAGTTACAAAAATTAATATCAAAATTGTATATGTTAATATATATATATATATATATATATATTGAATATTTATCAAAATTAAATATGGAGTTACAAAAGGTGAACTAATATAATCTTTTTAAATTAATATTAAAATAAATATTGATAGAATATTACATATGTTGACATAGGAAAAAGGAATAAAATTAACAATATAAGGAGTTACAAAAATTAATAAAGAAAGTTATATATATATATTGTATGTTGAAATGAATTGAAATAAAGAAAAGATAAATAAGAAAATATATTATAGGGAGTTACATGTATTATATATGGAATATATTGACATGACAAATCTGAGTACAACTAACTTATTCACATTATTGCAACATATGAAATATACTTAAATTAGAATTGGACTTCATTTTACTTTATATATACTAGCTTTTAATCTCGATGTTGCTTTGAGCAATAATTTTACTATATTTAATTTAATCATAGTTTAGATATTATTTTTTCATAAATATTGAAATAAGAAAAAAATATTGCTTTTTCATACATATTTTACTATACTTATCATGCATCTCTACATAAAATATGATATTATAAAGCATTGTTTAAATGAATTTGATCAATCAAAACAAATATAAGAAAAAAGTAGCCTTATGGACACTTTGAATAGTAATTTCATAATTATTATTAAATTGCACGAAAATTACTTTTTAAATTCCATAATTACGTAAATTAATGAAATATTTTTAGAACATTGAAAACAAATCATGGGTTAAAGGGAAACTATAATATAAAAAAAAGTAAAAGAAAGATAAAAAATGAAAAATAGATGTAAAATTTTAATTTACCACAGATTCATGACTTTGAATTCTTTTTGTAAATTAACCAGGCTTATAAACATAAAATTGTATTAATACTGGTAAATCACATTCAAATTATAAAATACGTGCATAACGAGAGAGAGAGAGAGAGAGAGAGAGAGAGAGAGAGAGAGAGAGAGAGAGAATTTAACTTACCAAGCACATGATCCTATAGAGGCTAAGTGAAAAAAATATTTTTGTAACTTTAAATATTATTGTATTACATATTTGGTTACTTTTAGTATATATTACTTATAGGGATTATGGGCTTAGGAACTTAACTTAATTAATACAACAAATTATGGAATAAAATATAATATAAGAAAATATTGAATAAAGGTAAAATTTTTCAGACTAAATATAGAGAACGTTATAGAAAATCTTACCTTTTCAAAATATAAAAAATCTCAATAACTACTTTTCAGACTCAATGCTTGAATTTATTGAATAAAAATTTAAATATTTAGCATTAATATGTCAATTGCTAAATTTACATACTCAAATTAGTCATTTATATAATAACTTAATAGTTGGCCTTAAATGATCAAAGGCAACAACAATTGTATCATACTTGATAAGATTTTAAAATTTCTTAACATATTCAATCATGAAATTGTTATTTTTAAAATACATTAGCCACAATTTTACTTTATTTGAAATAAATATTTTACCTTAATAACGTGGTTTATAATCTTGCTTGAACCAATAATATTAACATAGTTGATTTATATGTAAATTATAATTAGATCTACAGAAGTGTATATAATAAACATATGAAAAGTAATAATATTTCTTTTAAAAAATCAATTGAAAATAATTTTACATGCATAAACTAATATATATGTATGTATCAGTTCCTTACATAGACTAATATATATGCATATACAGAGAGAGATAAACACAAAAAATAATATGGAATATCACAGACATACATACATATATATTGACTACTTATCATCATTAACTATGAAGTTATCTAAAAATTAATTAATATAGCGTTGACTTACTAATAACAAAATAGTTCATTTTTATAGTAAATTATATATATGCATATATATATATATATATATATATAATTCTACATAAACTAACATACACACCTATAGATGAGAGAGAGAGAGAGAGAGAGAGAAATTAATATCGAATATTACACACACACTGACACACATATATATTGAATACTTATCATCATTAGATATGTAGTTACCAAAAAATTAATTAATATATTGTTGACTTACTAATAATAAAATAGTTTATTTTTATAGTAAATTATATATTGAAATTATTGAGATGGCAAAAAGAGATAAAAATAATTTTCCCCATCATTGCCATATAACAAATATTTTTAAAATAGGGTTGAACATCGTTTTACTTTATATATATTAGATTAGATTAGATTGTTATTAATTATATCTATTAAGTGAAAATTTTTGTTTTGCCATTATAATAATTTTCACAAACTAAATAGTGACAAGATCAGTATTTAAATTGCTAGTATTAACAATTAGTGACACCCTTATGACGACAACTTATTAACAATGAAAATCTTATCACAAATTATAGTAACAGTTTTTATTGTCACAAATTATTGTGATGACTTTTATTGTCACTAAGAGAGAGTTTGGGTGAGCTTATAAGCTCCTCAAAACATATTATAAGATGTTTAAAAGTGCTCGGTAAATTTATCTTAAAAAAGAGCTTATAAGCTTTTAAAATAAGAAGTTATGAGTTTATAAACTCTTTTTTAAAAAGTAAGAATTTTTTAATTTATTTTTAAAATAGTAACTAGCTTCCTTAATTTTCATCATGTTAATTATAATATTGTTATTACTAATATCTTATAAGCTTCAAAAAAAAAATTTATTCAAATACTTTGAGAACTTATTTAAAAAAAAAAATCTAACATCTTATAAATTTTAAAATATCTTATAACATGTAAGAGCTTATAAGACTTTTTAAATAAATTTAGTCAAACACCCTCTAAATTGTTACCATAAAAGTGTCATTTATTATCAATGGTAATAACTTAAAACATTATTTGTATTTTTGTTGTCACTTTTAAGTTATATTGTGAAAAAAAAAATTATTATAACTTAAAAAATATTATTAATAACAAAATAAAAATTATTGTCATTTTCAAACAAAATACCTTAATTATATTTTTTGTTTCTCCATCCTTTTGTTTAATTAATATCTAGTTTCATTTAACATCTTCCATATTTCTTCAATTTCCTTACAGACCAATCCACCACCATTTTTCACATTTTTCAAGCACAAATAATTCAACTAAAATTAATAAATTGTTATTCCACTGCAGAAAACCCCCAATTGGAATCCCAAATTCCAAAGCCAATTCGAATCCCAAATTACAGCAGTTTAACGTTATTGCCATGATCGATGTATGATTTGAGGCTTAATAACCGCCATTATGGAGATAGCATATCCTTTTGCATGCATAAACGAATATTAAATGGATGGACTATATTATTTTTATATTTATATTTAATTAATTTTTTGAATATTTGGATATACATACGTATTTGATGGATGTTTAACATAATATTTAAATTCACATCCATCGTATATTAGTCGAATTTGGATAGATTCACATTCAATTATAATTATTTAGATATTTTCACATTTGATTAAAATTACCTGTATTCTAATTATTTTTTTGATATTCATATTCAATGATAGTTATTTAAATATTTGGGAATGGATATCGAAATATGTAAATTTATTAACTTACAACAAATACATATTTTTAGTTAATAGAAGAATCAATGCAATTTCATTAGTGAAAAAGCAATCAACCAAATAACATAATTTCTAATTAATAATTAATTTTAAAATTGATTATTTGCATTAATTAATATTAATAATGATTTTCAGTATAAGAATTATAAAGTTAACCAACAATAAGCATGTCGATCAACTTCGTTCTTCAATTTTTTCTCCATATTATAATAATATTTTAAATTTATTCTTTTCCTCATTTTTCTTCCCAATTCTTCAATTAGAATATATGTACACATATATAGATTATGAGTGTAGCGCCCACCTCGAGACAGCACCTAAATTGAGGTACTACTCTGATTCAAACTTAATTCTCAGAGTTACAATTCAACAGCATGTCCATAAATTTCAAATGTCTCAAAGGTAAACACCAATTCAATTCAAACAAAACTAATTAATACTGCAAAACAGATATATCATAAGAGATTTAGGGAACTTAGTTAAATTACAACCTCTGATAGTTTACGCCATCAATCCCATCTTACACTACAACCTTCAAAATAAAATTTACACATCACAACTTCTCTAAGGTCAACGACACATTCACAAGTTCTATACTTAACTTCAACATTAGTTCTATTACAAAACAACCATGCACTTCGTTTCAAGCCTTGCATCCATCGGAGCCCATCCCTATCTGAGAGATTATGAAATACAGGGAGGTAAATCCAAAAACTTAGTGAGGGATAAATAAAAGTAATAATAGAGTTTACCAAGGAGGCATTCAACTTGATAAAAAATAATTTATATTAAGCAGAATATAACAAATCCGAAAAATAGACAGTAAAGAAAAGCATATAGGAAATTCTCATGCCTTATTGTTCCAAGAACATATTACAGGTAGACATAAATCATTTAAGCAATTCAAACCCAAAGCATATGCATTCCAAGAAAACACTATAAGACATGCATTGCAGATTCACCTTATACCAAACAAATAGACAATTTACCTAAGTGTAACAGCTTGGTATATGGCAGATGTTTATATAGACTATATAGCACATCGCAGATACCTAGGGGGAAATCCCTAGCGTATTGCTTGTACATAGGGGAAAATTCTTAGCATATGATTGGCACCCAAGGGAAAATCCCTAGTGTACCGATGACACCAAGGGAAAAATCCCTAGCATGCCCCTGTATAACCAAATAGGTAGCTCAGTATGGCCCTTAGCCCACATAATCACTGTACAGATAACAAAATGACCGCTTATACAATACCTAGGGGAAATCCCTAGCACACTATCGGTTTCAAATCAACAGTTTAGAACAAAATAGAGCAGAAATGCCACAAAGGCAACAAAAAATAGTAAACGAAACACAGATAAGCTAGCATGGCCGATAAATACAGAATTGATAGTAGATATGCCAATGAGGCAATAAATACAGCATAGACAGTACATATATGAGATAAATAGATATCAAAATAACAGATAATGGACAAAAATTTTGGGCACCAGAACGAACAGAAAATAGAATCGACTTCAAAGATAACCTTAACATGGGTATTTAAATCAAATAACAAATAACAAATAGATTTTAATCACAGTTCAAAGTATAGTTTAGAAATAGTAAAACCCACATAAGGGTTATTACAACTATAGATAGGAAAAGAAGTGCTAGATTGGCAGACCCTCACATGGGTTTTTAACAAATACAAGTGAGCTTAAAAAAGTAATAACCGATGTGGGAGGCCCTTACCACTTGTATTGCTAATCAGCAATAGGTAAAATCAAAATCTACTACTCGTCAGTGCCCAACTTGTAATCACCTAATCAGGAAAATATTCCAAGAATCAAAACTCTTGTTTAATCCTCATAACCTTGTAGAAATGCATTAGCATTCTAATGCCTTATCTATCATCAGGATAATACAGATTAAGTTCCTTCTTTACAAATTCTCTAGAATCAATATTTTTGAATTATTTACGACAATCTAGGTTAAATCTCGAATAACATAATTTTCACGATAACTAATCAAAGTATTACAATCTTAAGCAATATTTATGCATAAATCTCTATTCAATTTCCCATTTTAACACTATTTAACTCTTAATAGTTACCAATATCAAAATTAATGTTCAACTTATTATTAACCAATATTTGAGTCCAAAATTCGTATCTCCCATCTCCTTATTCCTCGCATAGGTAAACAGTCATAAATATACATATATCGATTCAAAGGCTCATTCCGAATAAAATCTAACATTTGCATGCATGCATGTATATATATATATATATAACTTGCAATAATCGATTAAAATCCATTTTTCACTATCGAGGGCTCAAAATCACAAACCAATAGCTTTCATTCATTATTTTATAATATACACCTTTTCTATAGTCTGTTGAATTAGTTCAGGACTTATAATTCCTGGAGACTCTTTAGTGGTACCTTTACATTTCGCTAAATCCTAATATAGTGGGGGCTGACACTTTCGATCGTACGGTGCTTAATATGGTGCCATTTGAATAACAGATTGATAGCTATTGCTATAGGCAAATTCAATTAGAGGTAGATGTCGAGTCCAACTTCCACCAAAGTCCAGAACACATGTTCACAACATATCCTCCAAAATTTAAATTACTCTTTCCGACTGTCCATCGATTTGAGGACAAGCTATTGAACTAAATTGCAATCTTGTTCCCAGATGTCTCTATAAACCTTTCCAAAGTTTTGATGTAAATTTTGAGTCCTTATCAGATACAATACTCACTAGGATTTCGTGCAACTTGGTAATCTCCTTAATGTATAATTCTGCCAATTTCTTAACCTTATAGTCAGTTCCAACTAGTAGAAAATGTGAGGACTTTGTAATCAATCTACTACTACCCAAATACTGTCATAACCTCCTCTGGCATTTATTAGACCAGTCACAAAGTCCATAGTCACTTGTTCCCATTTCTAGTCTGGGATGGGGAGTGGTTGCAACAAACCTGACGATTGTTGGTGTTCCACCTTCACCAACTGGCAGGTCAAGCATTTCTGCATAAAGTCTGCTATATCCTTCTTCATCTCGTTCCACCAAAAATATTTCTTTAAGTCCTAATACATTTTTGTTCCTTCGAGATATACAGTGTACCTTGCTTGATGTGCTTTTTCCAATAACCTTTCTTTTATCTTTTCTGGTACGCAGATTCTATTTCGATATAGTAGGATGCTTTGGCTATCCATGCCAAACTCAGAATCTCTTGAGCTTCTAATCATTTCTTTCTATTTCAACATCTAGTTCTCTCTGGCTTGAGCTTGCTGGATTTCTTCATATAGTTCAGGTTGTACTCTCACTTCTTAATCCAGACTTGTTGTTTTAGTCTTATCATAGCACTTGCTTTCAACTTTTTTGATATCTTTACACCTTGTAGATGAGCCATTCTTGCCTTTCGGCTCAAAGCATCTACTACTACATTCACTTTTCTAGGATGATAATTGATGGGAAAGTCATAATCTTTCAAGAATTCTATCCATCTTTGCTATCTCATGTTCAAATCCTTTTATGAATGTAGATACTTGAGGCTTTTATGATCTGTGTACACTTCAAATATAGCCCCATAAAGGTAGTGCCTCCATTTCGACAATGCAAAGATAATCGTTACCAACTCTAGATCATGTGTGGGGTAGTTTTCCTCATGAGGTTTTAGCTTCCTAGATGTGTAGGCAATAACACACCCTTTTTGCATCAATACGCATCCTAATCCCTTATATGAGATGTCTATATACACCATAAAATCTTTCAACCAATCTAAAAGGGCTAATATTGGAGCCGTAGTTAAATGGTTCTTCAGTTCTTGAAAGCTCTTCTCACACTCTTCATTCCAAACAAACGGCTCATCTTTCTAGGTCAACTTGGTTAGTAGGTCAACTATCTTGGAGAAGTCTTAAATAAATATTCGGTAATAATCGGCCAATCCCAAAAAGTTTTGAATCTTCGTAACACTCTGAAGTCTCTTTCAATTGACAATCACTTCTACCTTGAAGAGGTCAACTTCTATCCAATTTTGAGTGATTACATAACCTAGGAGAGTTATTTTCTCTATCCAGAACTCGCACTTATTAAACTTGACATACATCTGATGTTCTCTTAGAGTCTTTAGAACTATGTGTAAGTGCTTTCTGTGCTCCTCTCTAGACTTAGAGAAAACCAAGATATCATTAATAAAAATGACCACAAATTGAGATAAATAGGGTCTAAATATCTAGTGCGTTAAATCCATGAATGCTGTTGGGGCGTTAGTTAAGTTAAATGGCATCACCACAAATTTGTAGTGGCTATATCAAGAATTGAAAATCGTATTTGGGATATCCTCTTCTCTAATCTTCAGCTGGTAATACCCTTGCCTCAAATTCAGCTTTGAGAAGATTCTTGATCCCTACAGGAGGTCAAATAACTCTTCCACATGGGGTAGTGGATACTTGTTCTTGATGGTGACCTTGTTCAATTTTTGATAATCGATGCACATTCTCAAGGACCTATCTTTTTTCTTGACAAATAGCATTGGAACTCCCCAAGGAGACATACTGGGTCTAATAAACTTTTTCTCTAACAACTTATGTAGCTGACTCTTTAATTTCTTAAGTTCAGCAGGTGCCATCTAATATAGAGTTTTGAAAAATGGTGTAGCCCTCAGGAATGTGTGAATAACAAACTATATCTCCCTATCGGGGGTAGTGAGTTTAACTCTTTAGGAAATACCTTAGCGTATTCCGTTACTACTTCTACTTCTTCAATCCCAACTGTGTCCCAAGGTTTATTGATGATGTATGCTAGGAATCCTTGCCCACCCTCATTCAAAATTTGCCTAGCTTCTATAGTTGATATGATCGGTATCAGAGGAGTTTTATCTATAGAAAGATGTGAAGATATCAATATCTCTTCCCCGAGTGTAATGCACTTAGTGAAATAATTCACTTGTGCTTGGTGGTTGTATAGCCAATCCATTCTAAGAATTATAATATATCCTTAGATAAGCATATGTATTAAATTGGCTAGACACACTTAGCCTTCAATCATGATAAGGCAATTCTAATACATGACATCAGTGACTAACCCTACTCCCAAAGGTGTTCTCACTTCTACCTGATTTGCCATGGTTTCAGGTTTCATATTTAGTTTTGCAGAGAATTCAATAGATATAAAAGAATAGAAAGCACCGGGATCATATAATACTTTACCAAGAGTTTTGGAGATAGTAATCATACCTTCTACTACCTCATTAGGGTTTGGTGCATCTTATCAGGTGAGGACATACGCACGGGCCAGAATTTTTTGCTTTTCTTTTCCTTTCAAAACTAAGCCTTTCTTCCCTGGGCAATCTTTCAAAAGATGCTGGCAACTACCGCACCATAAGCATTTACCTAATTTTCACTAACAATTCGCTTCCTCATGCCCTATCGACCTATAGAACCCACATAGTGCCAGTGCCTTTTTTGAGCTCGATTCACCATCCCATCTGCCCGAGTAGTCCTCTGAGCCACACCTTCAGCTTATGGCCTCTACTGTTTCTTACTGGTACTACTTGGTCCACCAGGAGACAGTCTTCTTTTTTACCTTTTTCTTCGATTTCCCAATTTTTTGTAGCTTTAATTCCAATTACAGTACCTTACTGATTGCTATGTTGAAATTTTGCAAATCGAAGATGGGTAGGTCCCATCTCAACTCTGGTCATAATCCTTGAGTAAACCATTGTATTTGTCGACTTTCATCATTCTGGATATAGGGCGCATATTGAATAAAACTATTGAAGGTTGCTTCATACTGACTAATAGTCTAATATCCTTGAATCAAATTCATGAACTCACATTCTTTAGACTACTTGACCACTAAGGGTATATATTTATCCATGAATTCTTTAGTGAAATTGTCCCATATCCTTTGGGTTTTTGATGCTGCCTAATGATATCTGCATTAGGGGCTTTTTTGAGTTCTTCCTCAGACTCCTTATCTGATTCTTCATCTAGTTCAGCCTTACGTTTCGATGCTTGCTCCTACTGTTGCCAACCCAATCTTGATCAGGAGTAAGGATCCAATGAATGCCTGATGGATCAGTTTCTATGTCTATCCCAGGGCTAACACTAATGGCCTGATCGATAGCGCTGCAATAGTAGTCCATCGCTCAATCCATCTCATCTACCACTGGGTAAGGAACCTATACCGATCTCCTATAATCAATTGTAAAGCTTGAAATGTTACCTCTATGTTAGCTCATAAGAATCGAAGTCTTGGATTTGTGCTTCCACGATACTAACTCGAAGGCACTCCCACTTAAGGTCACCCACAACTTGATCATGCAGATAGTCCTGAGCACCCAGCATTGCTTTCAAAGTCCGTACCTCTTCTTGGGCTTAATGAAGATGTTCTTGTTGCCCATAACATTTTTCTTATAAAGTTTTGTAAATCTTCCAAGGGTTCTTCCTTTCTTCTTCCAACTCCTTGATCTCATCCTTTAGAGTTTCGTCATTTTGGTCATTCATAGGCGTCTTCCCTTTGTCTGATCTACTGGCCATCCTACAATAATTTAAGAATTTTATCTCAACAAAATCAAGCAATATAATCTAAATTTGAGCCTTAGGATCCTACTATACTCTATTGGTCCTACTATAACTTAACAATCTTGATAGTACCTTAAGTGCACATTCGAAATAACCTAAATAGAGATTACTATGAGTTCTATCGCACATTCATGCCTAGGTCATCTAAACTTAAGCTCTGATACCACCTATGTAGCACCCTATCTCAGGATAGCACCTAAGTTGAGGTACTACTTTGATTTAAACTTAATTCTCAGAGTTACAATTCAATAGTAGACCCATAAATTTCAAACGTTTCAAAGGTAAACACCAATTCAACTCAAATGAGACTTTCAACCTCTAACAGTTCATGTCATCAATGCCATCTTATACTATAACCTTCAAAATAAAATTTACACATCACAACATCTCTGATGCTGCATAGAGCTTATCAGTTTAGAACTCTGGTGGATTTGAATATTTTTGGGCTTGAGATCTGCAACCAAGAACAAACGTGAACTAGCCGAGGT